>BMAO01038446.1:0-29664 GCA_019973975.1 Trichonephila clavata
AAAACTTAATTGCTTTTACTTTGTATCACTATTTCAAATAATGACACGGGATCAGTTTTTGTCATTTCGCTCAAGATAGTTCTCACGTTCAGTTAATTAAGTGATCTCATATAAATCAATAGTTATTAAAAAGTGAGTGATTTTGGGGTTTATTGGCAAGAGCGATTTCGGCTATACTGCGCCAAACATTTGTTTTAATATCTGTGGTCTAGACGGGAAGAGAAAGAAAGAATGAACTGATGACAAGAAAGAGTCGAAAATAGAGAAGGATCACTAGGGTACCCCGGGTTCGTGAAGCCCATGTTTACCAAAGACAGTAACCCGTGGGAAAAGGAAAATATCACTAGGGCACCTCGGGATTAGTTATTAAAAAGTGTCCCATGCTCCTGTCAACAACAACTATTATTTTACCTGTATAAACCATTTCTGAATATTTTCAGACATTTATGAGTTCTTATTTATTAGTTTATTTATTATTAAACGACAGTTAATAAAACTGTAATACTCAGTGCGCGCAAATTTTTCGGGAATCATTTTCAATTAAAAGGTAAATATATACGTATTTTATAATTGTGAAAGGTATAGGTAAAATAATAAAAGAACAGATACATTATCAGTATACTGTTTTCTAGCATTAAGTACTTCAATTTGATCTATTTGTGTGTTTTGTACATTGAACAATGCCAGCCAGACGCAAAGGGTCTGATTTAGGCCGTCGAATGACTAAATCTACAACCATCCGAAATCGAAAAGCTCAAAGAACAGGCGAACAAAATCCAACAGGATAAAGAAGATATGAGTGTGAATATGGCGCAGTTGCGTGAATCGCAATCACAAAGAGGCATGAGTTGAACAAAATCAATAAAGACAAAGCGTGTCGATTCGTATTTGACGCACGCAGAGAAAATGACCAAACAACGCCAACAACTACATCGAGCATTTACATCCGATTTATTCCGTCGTCTAGCATTCGAGTATGAGCCCGATGTTAAATATTACGCTCATTCCAATGTGGAAATTGGTGCTATGGACAAGGAATGTCCGCATTGTAATGCGCTTAAATTAAAAAAATTAGCAAGCCGGGATGTGTTGCGCGTCAGGAAAAGTGCAAACTACCAGAACTCGAAACACCACCTATACCATTGTCACGTCAATCCACGTTCAACGTGCGCTAATGAAATCAACGCTTGCTTGAAATCATCGCCAATGTGGCGTAATGTTGGAAAAGTACAGCTGAAAGTAAATATGCGAGTTCAAATGATCAAGATCCGTCCGCTGAAACATTCTCAAAACAAATGTTAGATATCCGCAATGGAAAAGTAGCTGTACATGAAAACACTGGATGCGTAAAACTGCTGACTGATTTCTGCACAATCATTAACACGCAAAATGCTCTCATTGAGTAGATATTTCCGATATACACATACAATACTTGAATCATAAGTGGCTGGCAGAAAGAGCAATTTTGGCATCAAAAAATGTGGACGTCAACGCTTTGAATTTCAAGACACAACAATTGATTCCAGGTGACTTGAAATCATACAAATCAATCGATACAGTTTGCTAATACCAACGAAGCTGTAAATTATCCAGCAGAGGTGTTTTAACTCATTGGATTTGCCAGGCATGCATCGTACCATTTACAACTGAAGGTTGGATCTCCGGTTATTTTGCTTCGTAATTTGAACCCACCACGGCCGAGCAATGACACGCGATTAGTCATTAAAAAATGATGAAAAATAATGTCGAGGCAAGCACTTTGAATGGACAGTTCTGAGGACAGGATGTATTACTATCACGAATCCCTATTATTCCCACAGATGTGCCAATTGAATTCAAACGGATTCAATTTCGAATTAGATTGGCATTCGCAATGACAATCAATAAGTCTCAAGGCCAAACGATGTCTGTTTGTGACTCAGATTTGAGCACACCATGTTTTTCACACGGACAATTATACGTGGCATGTTCTCGCGTGGGTAAACCATCTAGTTTGTTTGTGTTGGCTAAAGATGGACTCACTAAAAATATCGTACACTCCATTGCACTAAGAGACTGATAAAGTTATTTTTAATAGTCATAATTTGTGTTAGAGATGTAATTTGAAATTTATTAGTCAAAATAATAAAAGTACAAAGAATTCAAAAAAGGAATGTTTGGTGTATTGTTACTTTTATAGACCGTCATCGTTCACAGCGTTCCATTCCTCTTTCAGTCGTATACCACATCCCCACACACTTACAATGAGTTAGTTAATTTTTATTTGACTACCAAAATATTCTCTATAGAAATAATTTATATGGCAAAACAACGTTTGTCGGGTCAGCTAGTAAAATAAATAAAATTTGATTTACAAAATGTATGAATATATATAATATTACTTTTTTTAAAAAAATAATATACATTGCTTATGGATTTAAAATTTTTTTATGGGGTAGCTAAAATATATTAAAAGACGAATATCTATTTAGTAAATTTTCCCCTTAATAATTTTTTTTTGAATTTTGCGATTTTCTTAATTAGAGGTCCGGCAGTAGTTCATCAAATAGTAGTCAATAATACTAGTAGTCCAACAAATTACACGTTTGAAGTCCATGAAGTTCTAAGGGTTCTAAAGACAACCACTGGTACCGAAAACCGTAAATAGAATATTTTTTTGATAAAAACCGAATCGATTCAAATAAAAAATTGGTACAATATTAGCAATATTTTATATAGTATAAGGGCTAATGAAATCAGAATACAGTAGTGTTTGAGTTCATTTCTGGTTGAAAAAATGTAGGTTCTTTTCTTTAATCCAAGATGAAGACAACAGTAAAGATTCTTACCATGACAGAGAAAATGCCATCTGCATCTTAATTGTGAAATAGAGTAACAAAAGAGTATAGAACATAGGTTCCCAAACTTTGTTGAACCGGCGCCCCCTTTTCTAGTGAACATTTCTCTAAAGAAATAAGAGTGTACATAATACATGGTGAAAACAAGAGTTAAATATTAAAAAATATTCTATTACTAATAGAATATATTTTTTAATTTAATTTTTTTCTAAAGACCCAATTTTTTTACCTGCGAATCTGAAATAGCTATTGCCCCAAATATATTTAAATGGGTGTGTATTATATATTTTAGTCTTAGATAGGATATTGTTGGAATTGAAAAACTAATAAATTTCTTCTTCATTTAAAAAAAGTGGAATAAGAGTTTTAGCTTACCTGTTATAAAGACGGGCAGGGGGATTGATGATACGAAGTAATTCATAACAAACTATTGCTTTCAAAATAAATACAAATTGACAGTTTCAGTCTTCAATGAATCACACGTGAATTCCTGGTAATTATGTTTCTTGGATAATATGCGTAATGAAATGCAGTGGATGAAACATTTTTTCTACTGCTCAAAAACAAAAAAACAATACGTGCACTACAGAAATTAAAATACACTATATCATTCAATTTAATGTAGGTCTGAATGTAATGAAATCTTAAAATTTTTCCTCCCCTTCCCCAAATACCAAAATATGTGAATTTTCACACATGTGATATAGAAATATTTAAATATATACAATCAAGATAAGGTTGTGACGGATCTATAAGCGGTTCCACTAATTCCTTCTTATCTCTTTAAGCAAAATATTTAATTCAACCAACTTTCATCGAGTAAGCAAAAGTGATTTATGTAAATGAGGTATATTATATAAATTCGGTTTTCGCGAGTTGTCAGGAAGGAAGCAAGTTGTTGACACGCTGAAGTTCACACGTTGGATGTGCGCAAATAGGAATTATCATGAGTTTGAGAATTAGTTGTTAGTTAAAGATAGAAAAGCAGTGGAATTAGTTAAAGATTGCAGAGCGTGGAGCCAACGTCATTTGATTAAGCCGTAGAGAGTGCCTGGTAGTTTCCAGTGTAGGATCCGATTATTATTGTGCATTTGATTAAGTAGAAGCTAGTTATTCGTGTGCGACGTAGTTATAATTGAACGTATTTAAGTAGTATTCCCGTGTTAAAGAATCTCACCTCCGCACTCTACTATAAATCACAAACCTTAATTAGAATTGTATTGTGTCTGCTTGATAATTGTTAATAAGAATTAATAAATAAATTAGATTTAAATAATGTCTGTGGATTATTCTGTTCCTCCTACACCTCTAGCCGGGTTTACAGGTAGACAAGAGGGTTCGGATGTAAGAGGAAATCGAACGTTACCACAAGGTAAACAGTATTATAGTTTATTTTATTTAGTACATAATCAGCGGGTCTTTTTAGTCCTTTTTAGACTATATTTGGTTAATCCACCCAAGACCCTCCGTGCCATCCAACGCGCCCTAATTTTCTCTGGGTCTTTTACTGCCCCCCCCCCGCCCCGAAAGCCTCAAACATCCCCAAGGGGGCGTTATCGCCCACGTTGAGAACCTTTGGTATAGAAAATTCCATATAATGTAAGGAAAAGGCAAATACCTGAATTCATCACTTTAAATAACTTTTGTTAAAGATGTCAATTAAGTAGAATATCGAATCGCTCAAATGCGCGAATTCCAAGATGGCTGACTGAGCGCTATTACACAAAATGGTGTACATTTATCATTAATATACCGTATTAACGAATGCGAAAGCGTAAGCTTATTAAATAAACTGATTCTATTACATAAAACGAACCTCAATCCACTCAAAATAATAATTTAATTAATGCCAATTAATGCATAAAATCGGAAAACACATTCTTCGCTGAACAAGGATGGAGAGGGCAATTTATTTCGCTTGAGCAAACAGATAATGTTGTAAAGGTATTTGAGTAAGGTATTGAGATTTTAAGCGTTATGTTTTATGATCAATGCTCACTGAGCAAATTAATTTCTCTGATAACGAATAAAATGACAAATTACCGGTGCAATCCAACGAAATTATCTCTCGGAAACTGTGATTAGAACAACATTTAAACAAAGCAACTGCGAGCCATTGTAGGATTTCCCCTCCCATACAATTAACTGAAACGTTACATTCCTCATTCAATAAACCCATCTGCATCAATTGGAGTAAACAATTGTGTATCGAATTCCACCGTTCCCACAAACATGCCGGACCATTTTGATAGTCCGGCATTCTTGCCTCCCCGGACTCCTCCTCAGTGTTCCGGGGAAAACACCGGAGTTTCCGGAATCGATCCGGGAGATCAATTTTTCACTCGATGATTGGATTACCCGGATTAACAGCGGCCGGACAAATGGAAATGTCCGGTTGGAGGGAAAATCTTTGCTTTTCGGGATCTGTCCTGACAGAGGGTTTAATTTGGTTACCCCGGATTGAACGTAATGCGATTTGGGATGTTCCGAGAAAGGGGTTTTCTTTGTTTTGGATTATCGGATTTGACAATGAAGTGACATGTTCGATCATGGATGGCCCGCACTTTTATCGATAAAGGAAGTGTTGGAGCTAAGGTATTTTTTTATTGCACATTTTTGTATGATCAGCGACAGTTTGGTGGCAAAAGACGGCTGACTGGGATTAATTTCGCAGTGAAAGACAATATTACTGACATCTGAAGGGTATTTAAAAAGATGAAGCCGCTTTCTATTTCCCAAAATTGACGCGTAATATAAAATTAAGTGCTTTAGCATTCAATTAAAATCACTGCTTTTGAAGTGAATGCAAGCTGCTTTAGTATGACGTTAATAAAAATCAATTAAATCAAATCCTTTCCAGTGAGTTGAGAGTATATTGTACACTTTAATGATTAAACATCTTGATTAAACATCCTATGCGTTTGGAATCATTTTTTCGAGAAACAAACATAAAAAAGTATTTTAAAGCCATACAGATCTTGATAAATGCTTATACAATTTGAATTACAATACACCCAATTCTGATTCCAAACGATTTTGATTTAATACGAATTAAAACATATTTCCTTCTTAATTTACATGAAATGTTTAATTTCAAATTATTTACAGTAGGTTAAGCAAATATTGTGTTTTAAAGATTAAAAAACTTGCGTATAAGGTACCTTACAACGCGTTTGGAATAAATTTTTTTTTTGAAAAAAATACATATAAAAAGTGCTTTTATAAGTATAAAGATTTTGATTAATAATTATAAAATTTGAATTACAATAAACTCAGTTTTTGGTTTTTAATCCATTTGGATTTAGCACGGATTCGGAAATATATTTCATTCTCTTTTTTTCAATTCCTACTATTAGTTTACTCTCTCTCTCCCTGTATATATATATATATATCTTGTTCAAATTTTCAAACGTTAATAAAATACTTTCTATTCATCCACATTCAAGTTCAAAAACATTTTTTAAAACTTGTAGTGGATGACATTTGATGTTAATACAGTTTTTCAAATATTAATTCATTAATTAAATTAAAAAATGAATAAATAGTAACAAACAAAAATAATAGCCCAACAGCATATATAGAAAGGAAAGTGGTTCGTTGTGTCTCTGTAGCGCGTTGAACTTCTAATCTAAAGGTCGTGGGTTCGAATCCCACCTGGGATGGATTAATTTCTGAGAATGTGCTTTTCTTACAATATTTATTATTAGAGTAATTAAATTTAATTAATGAATAAAAATAGTAACAACCAAAAATAGTCCAACACTATAAATAGAAAGGAAAATGGAAAATTGCAAGGAAATCGCTTTCTATTTGGTTATTTATTATTATGATTCTGTCATATATATATTTATATTAATTGTAGCTATTTAATGAAAAGTAACTAAAATAAAGCTTATCTTTTTTTCACCTAAGTAGGAATTGACATAAAATTTTTTTTAATACTACTAGTTACATGAAAAGTTTGATACAACACTATCAAGCAACGTCTTTTAAGGAGAAAAAATTTTTTTCCCCTTTACACCCTCTCACATTTACAAAATACAATTCCGTCCATTAAAATATGTAAACTTGTTAAAAGTATTCTCACTGAAAATTTGAGGTTTATATATTAAGTAGTTTTTGAGGAAAAGGCACATAAAGTAGAAAATATTACATTTTGAGAAAACAGGCTTTAAAGCAAAAATTTGTAATTTTTAAGCATTTACTTTTTTTAGAACTTTCCATAAGCATATGAAGCATCTTCTTTACCCTCTGTTTCTACAAAAGGCTCTTTTAATTTTCTTATTTTTATGATTTTTAATAATTTAGCCTTTTTTGGGGTATCTCAAGATGCTTTCGATCGGCTACACAAATCCTACGCACATCTAATTTTTTGAAGCATAGCACACAGTTATAACTTGGCTCAATATCACAATGTCTTAAGATCATTAATTTGGCTACATGACTCATATTGAACGGCGCAATAGCCATATTTACTCCAATTTTAGCGTTTTTAATTCCACAAATGTAGATTTTGGAATCACTGATATCATATGGTGTTATTAACTGACTCATTTGAACAAAAAACGTCTACCCATACATTTTAGGATATTCCCAATATACTTTAATTTTTCCACTTGAACATCATATGGATTTGTTCTCATCAGGAATTTATGCAAAGGAAGACACAGGTGATCGTAGCAGAGCTCATTTGATGCGTCTCAAAGAAATAATTTATTTCAAAAATAAATAAAAATACTTCTAATTATCGTATTTCCTCATACTATATATCATTTTAAACAGAAATATTTGAACTCTTAAAAAGTATAAAAAAGTGAAAATCGATAATTTTCCAAAAATTCATGTGCCGGACCTCTTAATTAAATACGAAAGAAAATTTTTTACTTAGAAAAGTACTAACATTTTCTTTCAAAATACTATCACGAAATCAAATTCGCGTTTCTATTCAAATCGAAACAAAAAATAAATAAATAAAAGAATTAAATGAAATTATTTTCCTGCTTATACTAAAATTCATTAAATAATGACGATACATTTTGCCTTTAACTTCCAGTATCAATAATAAATAAATAAATTCAAGTTAAATGACAAAATAAATTTACTGTAGTTCTATGTACAGTGTTAACGTACTAGATCTTAGCAAGCTAAAATAAAGCCATAGAAAAGAATTATAGAAATAAATCTTTTAATTAGGATTCCTATTTGAAAGAAAATTTATCGAGCTATTTTCTCCTCAATTAACATTTTGATTTTTTTAAAAAATTTCAGCTTATAATTTAAAAAATTAAGAAAAAAAATTTTCTGAATCAATTTTAATTTTACAGACTTTGAAGAAGCCTGTAAATAATACTATCAAGGTCAATATTTCTTAAATGAGAAAGTTTACTTGAGTTAAGGTATCCGACTACAATAAAATTGTGAATTTTGACGAAAATTGACAAATTTATTATGATTTTATTTTATAGGCGGTTTTATTTATTGTAAAATCAGATGCATTACTTTAAGCAAGATGTCATACTTTAAAACGCGTTTTACTCGAAATGTGTATTTTTGAAAATGCTCAAACGGGGACAGCGCGCGATTGCAAAAAAGTTTTGAAAATAATTAACTGAAATATTTGGTGTATGGTCTGTATAATAGTGGAAGTATTTTAACTTTCAGATTTATCAATACTGTTTTATTACAAAATTTACAGTCCCTTAGGTTAATATAATGACTGAATTTTTTAAGCAATTTTATATAATAACTAAGATAAAGAGATCTAGTTTTTTTAAGAATTAAAATATCTTTTATCCTGAAGGTCATTTCAAAAATAAATAACATAGCAACACATCAAAACTGAAAAATTAAAAATTTGTTCATAAACTTTTGGTACAGAATGGGCCGAGTTTATGTTATTTTTTATAAATTTTTATCCATTTTTTCCTGTTTTAGTAATAATAATTTATTTTCCTCCTCTTAATTTTAGCCTATTTTTATTAAGATGTACTAAGCAAATCTAAAAACAACAACAACAAAAAATCCCCATATTTCCATATTTTTTAAAAAAAATAGTCGCAAGTAGTCGGATACCTTAATTTGTTAAAAGCTAACACACACACACACAAATTATTCTTATATTGCTACAAACAAGAACTAAACGAAAGACCAATGTGTAACAAGATACTCTTTTCTCAACATTACATAAAAACCCCCACTTTTCTTAAGTTGTAAAATTTTTTTGAGAATGTTTTTCAAAAGCAGAACATTTACCAAGAAATTCTTTCTTCTGAAAGAGAAAACCTTTTTGAGGAGGGGGAAGGGTTTTACTCCCCCATTGCAGCTTACTTTTTGATAATAAAATACTCTCTGCCTTTTTCCTCATAATTATGCCTCTTAAGAAATCTTGACATCCTCTTCAATCATAACATAGAGAGAGAGTACGCTTTTTTAAACATTATTTTTCCCTTTTTGATACATGAATTTCTCAGGGAAATTTATAAAGAAACACTACTTCCATTGAATATCATACAGAAATTCAATTAATGAAAATAAGATTCAGAAATGAAGCATTTACTTTGTGACGGATCTATACGCGGTTCCACCAATATCTCCTCATCTCTTTAAACAAAATATTTAATTCAACCAACTTTCATCGATGAAGCGAACGGGATTTATGTAAATGAGGTATATTATATAAATTCGGGTTTCGCGAGTTGGCAAAAGGAAAGAAAGTAAGAAAAGAAGTGAAGAAGAAGAAAGCGAGTTGCTGACACGTTGTTGTTGACACGCTGGAGTTAATACGTTGGAGGTGTGCCAATAGGAGTATCATAAGTTTGAGAATTAGTTAAAGATTACAGAACGTGGAGCCGTCGTCATTTGATCAAGCCGAAAAGAGAGCTTGAAAGTTTCCAGTGTAGGATCAGATGCATTAAAGGTTCAGGTACTGTACATTTGATAAAGTAGAAGCTAGTTATTAATGTGCGGCGTAGTTGTAATTGAGCGTATTTAAGCTATCTTAGATTCAGTTGGGGGTCTGTAGTAGTATCCCCGTGTAGTAGTATCTCACCTCTGCACTCTACGATGAATCATAAGCCTTAATTAGAATTGTGTTGCGCCTGTTTGACAATTGTTAATAAGAATTAATAAATCAAATTAGATTGGAAATAATGTCTGTGGATTATTTAGTTCCTCCTACACATCTAGCCGGGTTTACAGGTAGACAAGAGGTTTCGGATGTAAGAGGTAACCGAACGTTACCACAACTTAAGAAAATAAGTAAAATTTCTCCAATTGCTTCTGCCCCCCCCCCCATTATCAAATTATATATATAGTGTGAATATTTTTCAAAAACTTTCATTCAAAACGTGTCTCTTACAATAACTGGTAAGAGCTAACGTTGCTCTAGAGCAGGGGTACTCAACCGTTTTTTCCGCTGGGCCACATTCGTATGCCAGCCATTTCACGCGGGCCGCATACATATGTTAGCTATTTCAAGCTGGCCGCAACGTGAAGTTAAACGGGGCGGGGGGGAGAAATATTTCAAGACCAAGATAACATTGGAAATTTAAAATGTGGAAATTGACCAAAATATTATAACTCCTCTTTTGCCTTTTTTACACTAACACTAAATTAAAAGAAGTTAAGAAACGCTCCTTCCAATTTTTACATCAATAAACGGTTTTATATGATTACCAATAATTTCACAAACTTCATAGGATGTCTTTGTTACTGCTGTGACTTTACCACTGACAAAACACTTTGTTGCTGTTGCAAAGAATATTCAAGAAAGCCTTGAAAGCCTCTTGAAAGAGATCTTGGAGGTAAAGTGTCAATGAATGATTCTTGTTTACTGGTATTTTTAAGTGACAAATCAAACAAATACTCATACATGTTTGTTTTCCACTTCAAAACAGTCCACCTCGAAATCGTTCGAATATTTTTCGCTTGTAAGGTATGAAAGATTGTTAAAAATTAGTTTCACCCATAAAATTGACGCTATTCTACTGTTGTCTGTTATCACTAACGGTAACCGTTACAAAAAGAAAAAGAATATCAATTCGCAGTCGTACGACATCGACAGCAAGAAAGCAAAATTGATATATTTTGATTTCTTGTCAAAGGATTTCCCGCCAATTTTTTAATACATTGTTCTTAAATAAGTGAGTTTCTCAGAGCAATAGGTCATGACTGTGCCACTTAAAAAGGCTCGGTGGGCCACAGGTTGAGTACCGCTGCTCTGGAACGATACTTGAACTTTTGGCGAACAAGTGTTCTAATTTGTAACCCAGTTAAAAGAATTTTGCAATATGCTTCAGGTTGAAACTTTCAAAAGTTCAGTTTTTTTTTTAACTGAGTAGCAACAAATAATTTTCAATGATAATCTCAAAAGCCAAACCTAAAATCTGACCCCCATTATAATTGATATCATTTACAGAGTGAGTGTTTATTGACGTTCTGGCACCCCCATCTCCAAACTTCCACACCATGCCAATGGTCCGAACCAATCCTAGGGTGTCGACCACCTGCTTTCAAAGATCTGACGTGCCGATCCCTCTTGAGAAATTTTCATATTTTAACTAATACTTAACGTTGAGGTTATTGACTCATCTACCTGCATAAGAGTAAAAAGTAAAACAAATAAAAAATGCAAAAATAGACACAAAAATAACTTTTTCCTTTTTATTTTATCTTCCTAAATTGCAAGGCTATGGTTCAATAGAAAACTTTAAATTTCTCTAAACGCATATCGAATTTAAACACATGTATGTCTTAGGTAAGATTAACCCCGTATTAGATATTTTCGTAAATCAACTTTCCCGAAAATCATTTTTGAGACTCCTTTGTTGAGCATCGATCCATAGTGTGTTGCCAGTACCACTGATAAGCAAGAAACACCTTTTCTTGCACAAATTTTGCTACCAAATGAAGAAAATATGTATAAAGAGTAGACTTTAAAGGACTATGGACCATTATACCCATGTACCAAGATTATATTTTTCTTAAATTCTGCTATGTATTATCGGGAAATCGGGACGTTTTGATTTTTCAATAAATATTTAAAATTCAGCATATATGCAGCCTCTGATAATAATTTACGGTGAATAGTCCTGTAACATTAACGCAGATGAAATATTAACGAAAGTTACCTTACTGTAATTCGAAATAGTCACTTCCCATAACTTTGCACCGCTGAGATCTGCAATACGTGTCCTGGAAACTTTGCAAGAAGTCTTCTTTTGGGATGGAGTTCAAAAGCCTTGTCAGGTTTTGTTGGATGTTAGGAATCTCTTCAATATCGATAACATGTTTTTCTCATCCCTAATTTCTGGGGTAACGATTTGTCGCATGGATTCACGGTCAATCTACTGATCAAAAGCTATCATGCGCACAGTTAATTGAAGATCTTTAATGATTAATTTCCTCACTTACTCTATGTTTTCGTCACTGACCGAGATCGCTAGTCTTCCACTACGGTTTGTTGCCAGAAACACTTTCCTTGCTTTTCGAAAACGGGCGAAGCACTCGTACAAACATTTCATGGACAGTGCTTAATCTTCATAAACACGTACCAGCATCGCATAAGTTTCTTTCGGTGTCTTGCCAAGCTTAAGACAAAACTTCAAATTGATTTTTTGTTCGGCAATTTTCGTTTTCTCAGTTAAGAACCAATGTACTAAACACAAGAACTTTGTGTGACAAGTCTTACGTGGAAAACAAATGAGTCTGAACAGAACAATGGTGGGGGAGATGGTCGACACCTGCCGCTACACATGTGCCAAGTTTTGTTTCGCCACTCTTGGCAGATCGGCCGTTTTGATTTCATTCACCGGACTTTATTTTCAGATGTTGTATTTATTCGACATTATAAGTTTCATTTTGAGATATTCGTAAGAAATTTTGCATGATTGATAGAACTATATGCGACTTGCCTTGACCGCCCGTATGTCGTGCATGCGCTGCACACCTGATAGGATTAGCCTGTACATGGTAGGACTTAAGAACTAAGACAGATTTAACGTGCATCAGCCCTTCTACACTGCGGGTATTTGGTGGCACAAGGAGTTGAATTCATTACACGAATTTCCGGAGTTCGTGACCATAACCACTAAACTACTGTGGCCTCAAAAAAATTCTGACAAAAAAGAGGGCATTATATGATCTAATGAAAGGGGAGTTATGAAGGTGAGTGTAAAAAAATATCTTTAAAAATTTCTCATTCACCTTAGAAAACTACTTTTCATTTAGAAAACTACTTTTCCCCCATCTTAAACTTTTCTGTATGTTTGCATTGCATCAGTTTTAAAAGTGTTTTTATCTTAAATCTTAAAAAAAAAATGTTCCATTTGTATATTTCCTGGTTTCCTTAATTTTTTGTTGTTAAATTACAGTTACATCATACTGAATTAAAACTCATTTCTGCAATAAACAATAAATTTTGTTCTGAAATGTGTTTTGCACATCCAGAGAAATTTTTAAGAAATGTTCGTATGAAGAATAATTTATAATTAAAAAGGATTAATATATTAGGATTAAATAAATTCGGTAATGAGATGTCAAGCAAACATTTTGCTAAAAATAATATCGATAGGTAATGGGAATATAGGAGAAAAGTAAATTAAAACAAGAATCACCTTTAATTGTGTTTCAATATATAGTGTAAGAAATTGATGGAATGGTTAAGAAACGTGAAAAAATATTTAGAAGGAAAAAATAAACGAATACAAGGTTAATATAGAACGATATGCTAATAAGTAAAGAAGATAAAAAAAATATTGAAACTAATGTAGACAAAACTAAAAAAATGCAAAAAAAAAAAAAAAAAAAAAAAAAAGAATAGAGAGGGAAATATAATTAAAGAAATTAAAGAAGAAAAATATTCCTTTTTTTTCTTTCTAACATTAATAAATAAGAAAATTAATTTTTTAAAGCATAGAATTACAAAATTGATTTAAAAACAACGCTGAAAACTACTAAGCTTTTTTCTTTCTTTCTTTAGAGGTTAAATATTTATTTTCCATATATACTCGATTATTTTTATCTCAACACTAACAATACTTTTATAACTCTGCATTTAAACTAAATATACTTCTTACTCTGAGAAATTTTTCTCTTGTTGAATCAAGAATATAAATCAGACTTCAGTATTTTTAAAAAAAATTGGACCACTTAAGCATTAGTTCCTTTTTTACAACGTTCAAAAATTCATTGAATTTTTAAGAGTAATGTCGGAATATATTTTTTATATTAGACTCTAAATAGAGAGAAAGAAAGTTTGAAAGCGAAGAAATATTTTTTTTTGTTGCAAAAGTTTTTTAAAATGTTGAGCTAATATTGTGTAAAAAGTAGACAGCAATTTAAACTAATCTTTTTAAAATAGCTCTTAATAATTAATCTCTCTCTCATTCTCTCCTCTCCCTTTTCTTTAGTTACAAATACAAACACATTTATGTATATAGTCATGAATAATATATTCTAAATTTTTATATATTTAAGGTATCCGAATACTTGCAGACAACTTTTTAAAAAAAAAGATAGAGATATGGGGATTTTTTTGTTTTTAAATTTGTTTAGTACATTTTAAGAAAAATATGCTAAAATTAAGAAGAGAAAAAGAAATTATTATTACTTAAATCGGAAAAAATGGGTTCAAAATTTACAAAACATAAACGGGCACCAAAAGTTTATGAGCAAATTTTCAATTCTTCAATTCTGATGTATTGCAATGTTATTCATTTTTAAATGACCTTCAGGAAAAGAAGTATTTTAATTTTTACAAAAACTAGAGCACTTTACCTTAGTTATTATATGAAATTGCTTAAAAAAACCGTGATTATATTAACATAAGGGACTGTAAATTTTGTAATAAAAAACTGATTGAAAAACCTGAAGGTTAAAACACTTCTATTATTATACAGGACATACACAAAAAAATTCAGTTAATTATTTTCAAAACTTTTCAGCAATCGCTGTCCCCATTTGAGCATTTTCAGAAAAGCACATTTCGAGTAAAACTGTTTTTAAAGTATGACTTCTTGCTTAAAGTTTTGGCATCTGCTTTTACTAAGAACACTTGTAGTTTTTGTTCTAGTGAATGGAAAATAATAAACTTGGTATTTTTATAACGTTAATAAGATGGTCCTTTAAAAAATCATGAAAAAAATTTGTCGATTTTTGGCAAAGTTAACAGTTTTAGGGTAGTCGGATACCTTAACAAGAATGTAGGCGATATATAGAAGTATAGCAATACATCATAGATCATAGATAAATAGCCGCAATAATATATTAGCGAACTCTTAGTTTTTAGAACCAAGACTAAAGAGTTAAACATTTTAAGGAGACAATTTTCTCCTACATTTCATTGAGAAAAAAAGGAAAAAATATTGTTAGTTAATTGTAAGACTGATGTATTTTCTAAAAACATATAAAACCTAATTCTTTTGTAATAGTAGAAATCTACATAAGCAAATCCATCAGCGAGAACCCATCAAAACGCAACAGGGAAACAAAAAAGGAAAATATTAAAAAAAAAAAACACTTTCAATTTTATTAGGAAACATGAAAAACTAAATAAAAATTTAAGTATTTAATTTGTCTTAAATTAAAAATTTTCTTTCCAATAATATTTTATAGGAAAGAAAAGACTCGAATAATTAAAAAAATAAGAGGCTTATTGAATTTAAAGTTACTATACAACCAACTGTGGAAGTTGGATGAAGTGAAATAAAAAAAAAACTTATAATAAACCAACAATATTAGACGCATTACGAACGAATGTATAAAGAGAATTAATCAAATAATCTTGATCTGAATAAAAACCAATAATTTTTTGAGCATTATTAATTTTATCAATACTTTTACAATTTAAAAAACGTACGTTGTTTTTCTATAAGCAGAAATATGAATATTAATATTCTAAAAAGGTACTTTAATAATATTAAAACTAAAAGATCCTCTTTTTTATCAAAAACATTGCAACTTTCTTCATTATCAATAATGCAATAATGCGCAAAATTATATCAAAGTAATCTGTAGAAAGTGGTTTATTGTTTGTTTGAATTAGGTACAGATAATTATGATAAAAATCACTAATAGAAGCATATATATATATATACATATATATATATATATACTCACTGTTTTTATTAAAACCTATTAAACTATATTTTGCATAAGATAATATCTTCAGCTATCATAAATATATAACTGTCGGGGGCGTGGGATTATGCCCCGCCGAACAGTTAGCAAGAGGTCATGTGGCGAATATATGCACCTTTAGTTTAGATATATTTTGTGTCCGTTACATCTTTTAATCGTCGGAAACAAAACAAAGGTAGAATTTTTGCATCTTTCCATTTTTCATTTCCTCCCTCTATCTATATTTATGTCTATATACATTTGACTTAAATTTAATCCGTCAAAAATAAACAAAAATCCTTGTAATAATACATTTTTGAATATTCAGCTCATTATATGTGTAAGCAGGTATATATGAACTGAGACACATACAAATTTCCCTTTCACATTTATATTAGACTTATCACTTAAACGTCAATTAAACGTTTTGATTACGTGTTATTGAGTACCTGTGCTGAAGCGAAATCGTAAAATTCAACTGAAATTGACTGTGAAAGATAACGTGTATATATTACTAAAATCAAGTCTTTTCCCGAAACACTAATTTGTATTAAATAATTTTCACGCACTTTTCAAAAATCTACCCATGCGTAAAACCATTAAGAAAGGGTCACAGTTTAATGCTAAACGCCATGCGCAACTAAATGATGATAGCGAGGTAACTATCATTGGAGCTTAACATGTTTGGTAGGCCATTTATAGAAAGACTTAAAGTGCAAGGAACATTTATTTCATCAATGAGAAGCTTTAGAAAATGTCCTGTGTCAAGTATTACGTTAAAAATTTATTCGAAACTTAAGTTTGGAGTAGTATACAGAGAAGTAACGTGTTCTATTTTCTGTTTATATTTAACCGATGAATATGAGAAATTAATAAATGTAAATTCTTTATTAATATCTATAAATTGATTTTAAGTTTTAATAATGTTTCGAAATAGAAATGTTTTCGTATTTATATAAATACAAACGATATCTAAAATAAGCCGGTGGTAACGATAATAAAACAGTGGCGGTATATAAGGCGATATAGTACCATCATCACAATTTTTTTTAATATTTTATAATTGGTTTTAATTGTATTTTATAAAGGGGTTCATATTAAATAATAATTCCATACAAAATTTTTTTAATTTGTTGCAAAAAGTTTGTAAAATTTAAATTTTTTGAACTTTTTAAAACATTTTTTAAAATTCTTAAGGCTTTTTTTAAATATGTCTCTTTTCTTTTAAAACTTTTTTACCAAGTACCTTATAATATACTATATTAAACTGTGCATTGCATTTTTTCTGCTGCTACTCTTTAAATTTTTATTAATTTTTTTAGTTAAACTTCCAAAATTCTCAACAAAAAAACCCACTAATTTTGATTTTGAAATTTTTTAGAAAAAGTATTAAACATGTTAGAGCTAATTCCATGCACAGTTTTACAAAGCATACATTTCAGAACATGTACAAAAAATTTCAAACCCATATTTCAATTATCAAAAAAGCCTTAGGGTTTTGAATGATAGTATCTATACAAAAATTCAACATGGAGAAATATGAGTTTGAAGTTTTCATTCCTTGAGTAGCAAGACATAATATTCATCGAATAGTCTGAAACTTTTATGAAATGTTAATTAGCTTATTTAAAACTACTTACCACAAAAAATTGCACAAATGTAGAACAATTAAACGCTATATTCCCATAATGAATATATAGAAGAAAACGAATGAAAGATCAATATTTCATGAAACTTACTGTTAATAATTGTAAAAAGGAATAAATACACACACTTCAGAGCTAATTTCATGCTCAGAGCTAATGCACAACATGTGCAAAAGATGTTTATGCCTTTATTTTTTATTTCCATGATTTTAAAAGCCTTCGCTTGTTGAATATTGTACACGAATGAAATAAAATCAAATAGCAATTTATAGATAAAATGTATCAAAATCTAAGAACTGCATATGTGCATTTGTTTAAATAAATATCTGAAAATATTTTAATAAGAAAAGTGTTGAGTTTCACACACATGGGATATATATATATCACCAAAAACAAATATATAAAAATGGGGGAGTTTTTCTATTCATGCGAATTAGATTTTTAATTATCTGAGTTATCAAAATTAAATTTAATATTTGTGCTTTGGGAGAATCCGTTTTGAAATAGTAATTTCATTCATAATAATATCAAAAAAGGTACGAGCAACTTTTAAACTTGACCAAATCCATTTGCTCTTCCCATAAATAATTCACAAACTAGAATTTTTGCATGAATTGCACAATTCTTTCTTGAAATGATTTGTTACTGCATATATAATGTCAGTCTCATTTACACGCGGTAGAAAAATAATTCACTTTTTATCAGGCTCTTTTCTAGCAGATAATCTGAAATGTGGGCGTGGTAGTTGCTTTCCAGCATCAAATATTGCTCCATAACTTGATAAAAAATGCAGGTAAAGCTTTGAAATTTTGCAGGCATGTTTATAAAGATTCGAGGTATCAAATGAGCCAATAAAAATTTTTTCGACAGTTTAATGATTTTTAGGGTACCATATCGCCTTAAAATAAGCCAGTAACAGCCTCCGGACATTAGTGATCACTTTTGTCTAGTGGTATGTTACGTGCTTACGAATCCATAGGTCGCGGGTTTTTATCCAGCACAACTCTTTGTCTATGAGTTATGAAAATTTTTGGACTTAATAAGTTTGATATATGGCAGCAGTAATTCTTTTACACGTTGGTTTGCTATTATAGAATTATTTACTTGTTTAAAAATATCGAAACCACTTGAGTTATCCAAATTGAATGTGGAAGTTTAAACTGAAAAATGATTGCATTTTAATTATTTTTTAATTAATTATTTTCCAAATTGGATATCTTGGATTGGATATATTTGGATATCTTATTGCCGAGTAATTTAAAATGTATTATTTTTTTAGACGGTATAGAAAAAGTACGAATAACATTTTATCTAGCTTTTATATTTGTTGGTTTTAAAATAAGATTTTTCAATCGAGAATAATTGTCTTTAATATTTCAGCTCCGAAAATCAAAAATTTTCTTTAACTTTTATGCATACATGTTAGAAAAATAAAATGTATGAAACAGATTTCTTTCAAATATTATTTTCTAAATAAAAGAGGTAAGAAAGTAAACCAAGTTTAAGGAAACAATTCGAAAAAGTAAGCTTTTTATTTTTACTATTTGTGGGCAAGTGTATAAATAAAAAGAATTTTTTTCTCAGAATAAAACTCTAACATTTCTACTTAAAATTGAAAAATTGCTTACAATAATTAATGTTACATCCAACTTGTTAAAGAGAATATCGGAACCATAAATTTATTTTAGCTAATATATATATTCCCATTAATAAAAAAAACTCTGAAACCATTGTTTCTTAAAACAAAGAGCATTTTAAGAACTCAAAGGACGATTAAAGAGGGGAAAAACAATCTTTAATTGAATTGTTAGACAAAAGAAACAGTTTTATAGGATGCGAAAATAAAAATGGCTGCGTTTTTACTTTTATTAAAGCGATTGTTAATGAATCAACACACAAATGAATGTTTCTAAGAACGAGTTTTTGAAAATAAAAAGAAAGAATAATTCATTTTTATATACAAAAAAAGGATTTTAAAACAAAACCCAGAAATACATTTACTGATATAGCGTTGCTGTGCTAGAAGTAAAAAAAAAACGAAATAGGTTTTCGAATCATATGTTTTTACTTTATTTAACTTTTATTGTTAAATAAATGTGAAAAAAGAAAAATAAATTTTTTTAAGAATAAAATTTTTCACCAATACTTCCCAGTTGTGTTTATGTTGGAAAAATATTCATTTTGTATAGATGATTAAAACGACAGTGAATAAGATAGCAGTTGAAGAAGTTTTTTCTAATGGAAAATGCTTATTATTATCGAATGTTCTACTCGGAAAATATCGTTTGACTGTATAAGTTTGATAGAAATGATTTTTAATTGGAAAGAAGAATTCATTTTTATTAAACATACATTAAAAATAGTTTTATTGTTTAACTGCTTCAAAAAACTACAGACCTATAGAAAAAATTTTGAACAATATAAATATATTGAGAGAAAATCATGTGAGACATGTTAAGCTTGGCGATTTAAACTACATCGTTTTTTTTTGTATCAAACTTCATAGAGTTTTTATATGTTTGATTTTTATGTCAAGTTTTATTTCTGTCATGAAAATACAAGATAATTCATAATTGCCTCCACGGATTAAATAAAATTCTAATTTTATTTTCATTCCTTAAGGCTGTTCTATCTATGAAACCTTGGCTACTCGGCCTACAGCAATGTAATAGTCAAATTCCTGCCCTGCTCTGCTCAATATGGTATTATCAAAGTTATTGACAGCACGTGTTATCCTTTCTTAAAGTTCTGCTACATCACGTGGCAAAGAGTTGCGAAAGCTTGGTCTTATGTAATAGACCAAGTTTTCGGATAGCACGTAAAGGATACCATGTGCTGTCAGTAATGTTCATAGTACCCTGTTGAGTGTGGCAGGAAATTGACTTCTGCATTGATGTATGCCGTGTAACCAAAATTTCATACATAGGACGCCTGTAAGGTATGCAAATAAATCTTGAATTATTTCTTAATCTTTCATATGTCCTTTTTTGCTGTATTTGTCTTCGTTATTTTATTACAGCGTTCCGAAACCTTGGAGAAAATTATGAACAGCCCTGTGCAGAAATTTCGAAATGATTTTAGGTCTGATAATTTGCTATGTACAGTTTGCTCTCGATCGAAATTTTCAAACTGATTTAAAAAAATTTGAAAAAAAAAAATTCTCTTCAATCAAAACTTTTGCTTTACTTATTCCCATACAAACGAAAGATTACTGATATAAGATTAATTTCAACGATAAAATCTTATTTAATAATGTTTGTTTCTTTAATTTAAAAATTAATTAGAAACAGATTAATTGTTAATGTAAAAGAGTTCTAAGCCATTTTGTACAAGATTCGGTCATCAATGTCTGTACATTTATAAAAGATTGTACCTACAATACTAAAATTGTTTATGTAACAATAAATAAAAGCGCTCTTCACAATTTATCTTATACTTCGAAAAACAAAAATCGAATTCAACAGCCAAGCAATCATGTTTAGAAAGAGAACTTTAATAAATAAAACTCTCCAGACGATAATAAATGGAATGGTCAAATTATCAGAATGTGAACTACTTTTCTTTTTATGATGTTTAAGTTTAAAGAAAATGGAGTCTAGACAGAGAGAGAAATGATACAAATTAAGATTCGAAATAACAACAAAGCGAATCTCATAACATTATCATCAATATAAAACATTATGTATCTATTAAAATTCACTTTAAGGAGAGGGGAAACTAAGCAGCTGAAAAAATAAATCTGTCTTTTTGATTACGAATGCAAATATCTCCAGTGAAAAATGGGAAAGAGTTTTAATTTTTACGACAAATGATATTTTCATTGCAGTCGTAGAACGTGTTCCTGTCTAAGCAAATGACATTTTGTAGTTCAATTTATGGGCATTTTTTTATCCTCTCTTTGGAGAAAGGCATTTAATAATGCAATAAGGACACTCTGAAAGAGTGTATAGGCTAACTGGACAAGTTTACATGAAAACGAATACTACTTGAATAGTACTGGTAAATGATTGTAATGGTTAAATGAGAGAAGAATCTTTATGGACAATACTTTTTGCAAAATCTTCTCGATGTATATTGTTCTCAGTCATAGAAGTTCCTGTTACCTTCCATCATTTCAAGACACTTAAGGTATCAAACTACCCTAAAATTATTAATTTTTGCCAAAAATTGACAAGTTTTTTATGATTTTATTTTATAGGCCATCTTATTAGCTTTATAAAAATACCAAGTTTATTACTTTCCGTTCACTAGAACAAAAAGTAGATGTGTTTCAGTAAAAGCAGATGTCATTACTTTAAGCAATATGTCATTCTTTAAAACGCGTTTTATTCGAAATATGTGTTGTTGTTTTTTTTTGAAAATGCTCAAACGGGGTGACAGGGATTGCTGAAAAAGTTTTGAAAATAATTAACTGAAATTTTTTGTGTATGTTCTGTATAACAGTAGAAGTATTTGAACCTTTAGATTTATCAATCACTGTTTTATTACAAAATTTACAGGCCCTTATGTTAATATGATGACTGTTTCTTTAAGCAATTTCCTATAATAACTAAGATAAAGTGTTCTAGTTTTTGTAAAAATATGTCTTATCCAGAAGGTCATTTTAAAAATGAATATCATAGCAACACATCAGAATAGAAAAATTGAAAATTTGCTTATAAACTTTTGGTACAAAAGGGGTGCGTTTATATTATTTTTTGTCAATTTTTACCAATTTTTTCCCCTTTTAGTAATAATAATTTCTTTTTCTCTTCTTAATTTCAGCATATTTTTCTCAAAATGTACTGAAAAATTCTAAAAAAAAAAAAAAAATACCCCCATACCTCTATTTTTTTTAAAAAAAAAGTTGCCGCAAGTAGTCTTAACCTTAACACATTGCAGCAGTTTTTTTTTTGAAGGAACTCACTCATTTCCAATTATAACAAAAATATCCAAATGCCAATCATTGTGGTGTGTGTTATGACTTTGAAATTATGACTTATTTACTATTGATGTATATCTTTCGCACAAATTCTATGTTGCGAAAGTAGTTGAATAGTCATGACCGTGAATTCGTGTCCTGAAGACCTCATTTTAGAAGGGTTGTGATGCATGTTAAATCTATCGAGACTCAAAGTCATCGTTATATCCCTATATGGAAGTTCTGAGAGTGGGGTACCAGCACAGTTGTCGTTGTCATCATTTGACAGCAGATCAAAGTTAAGAGGTCCGCTGCCAATAGTCCTTGCGTGACGTTAATAAACATTTAATCAATCGATTGCCCATATTTTATTTAAATGAACATGCCTAAAATGAATTGAATAAGAAAAATAGATGAATTCACATTTCATTTAGTGCTTAAGTTTACAACATATATATGTGGTACTGGTGCAACATATATGGTGGTTTGTGAAGCTATGTCTATCAGAATTTCTATAGAAAATTATAATCAAAAGAGCAAAATCAGTTGAAATTTCTTCAATGTGCACTGCCCTTTCCTCTTTCTACCCCTTAAAATATTATTGAATAATACAATAAATGTCCTATTTAAACAACCAATACATAATACATTTTGTAAGCTTAATTACTAGATTATTTAATGCATAACGTTTTTTTTTGTTGCCTTATAGCAACCATAAATTTAAATTCCTTTTTTCCGAAAGCTTATCAATTCATATATTTGTGCTTTGCTTGCACATTTGTATATGTGTACAGGGTGTTTATAATTAAGAGCTCCATTTTCAAAATGCTATAAAGAAGAATCACTGCTGAGAATGCCTTCAAATTTGAACTGAATATAGTTGAAGAGAGGGGAAATGGTACTGCATAAGAAAACAGTTCAAATGTGTATCAGTAAATAGTAAGTGGCACAACAAAAGTGGATTCAACTACAAGGGGTCTTTTAAATCGAATTATGACGGCTTTAACATGAGTTGAGCACAAAACGATTGTACAGTTCAATGCGCACTATCGTTTGGGTTCTTGACTGAAAAAATGACTTCCAAATCATTCAACATTTGTTGCACTGTTAGAGAAAATCCAGAGCGTACGACAAGGTCGTACCACATTGTTTGGGAGAAATTGGTTTTTAATTGTCATTGGGACAAAAACCACATATAAAAGCTACAATTAAAACACCAATGAATGTTTTTTCTTATGCCATATCGTTTTCTTCTTTTCAAGTATATTCAGTTGAAATTTGAAAGCATTCTGAGCAGTTTTTCTTCTTTCCCCAGCATTTTGAAAGGGGATCTTTAATTATAATCATCCTGTATATAAAAGGCTTTTTGACAAAATTTCTGTTATTAAATGTTTTATCTTCGAAGGAACGCATTTAAAATTTTAAAAACCATTCACTGCCTTTAAACATACTTTTGAAAATCATAAAAAAATTATAATAAATCTTAAAATGAACAATAATTCTTATGAATACGATTTTTGTTCCATAAGACCACCCGAAAGATGACATTTGAGTAAATAATTTATAGAAGTTTTACTTTGAAAAAATATATCTGTGGATAAAACAGAACAAAAATCAATACCATTACAAAAGAACAAGATATAAAAGCAAAACTTTATCACGATGCTATCCTGACGTATGGATAATTGTAAAAGAGACAGATACGACTGAGAGAGTAAAATTTATGAGTTAAAAGCTTATTTTGACGTTATTACAAAGCCAATACTTTTACCCTCAGGTGAGGCATGCTCTCCGTCCTAGGTTGAGCTTTTGGTTTATGACCTGAAGGTCGGCAAATCAATACAGGGAAATCTCAGGAGCTTTACACTTGCTTCAGATGCTTCAATATATATGGATGTGGAAAAGTTGAGAATTCGTGGTAATGGATCTTCAGAATAACTTTGCACGTATATAATGTACTAGAAAAACCTAGTTTGTAGCTTTTATATACTTGTAAGCTTAGGAATATTCTGAAATTTTGGATGAATAGGCTGTATTAAGCAATGCATTAAGCTTTTCTGCAAAATTTACTGTTCAGCACAGATTATATGTTAGAGCAGTTATAAATAATAACGTATGTGGTGTATACGTTACCGCTAATTAGCATTATTCAGTTCATATAAAATATCTTATTTCATAAAATAACTCATCAAGTTAGTTTAAGTGTGTAATACAGGACGGGAAAATTTTCTGGGTACGGATTAATTCTAATTTTTTCTAGGTGCTGCGGTCCACCCAGTGGTGAAGTTGTGATGTACTAAGAAAAAGGTCTAGAATATTTTTATTATAACTTAATAATAAATACGGAATATGTATTTTCATATCCACAATAAAGAAAAACTTACAACTTAAAGTCTGCGTTTAAAGGCAAAAAGCAAGATACCGACATAATAATAACAGCCACAAATATAATAATATCATATGATGCATTTATTATTAAACAATTCAAAATACATTAAAAAATAAAATATTTTCATCTAAAGTTGTGACGCATCTATACGCGATTCTACTAATATCTTCTTTTCTCTTTAAAACAAAATATTTATTTCAACCAACTTTCATAGAGAAACCAAACGTGATTTATGTAAATGAGGAATATTATATAAATTCGGTTTTCGCGAGAGTTGAAGGAGAGTGAAGTAAGAGGTTAAGTTAAGTGAAGTAAAGTGAAGGAAAGGAAGGGAGTAAGTGATTTGTTGACACGTAGTTGTTGACAAGCTGAAGTTGATGTGCGCAAATAGCAGTTTAACAGAAGTTGAGAATTAGTGGTCAGTGAAGATTGAAAAGCAGTGGAATTAAAGATTACAGAGCGTGGAGCCATCTTCATTTGATCAAGCCGAAGAAAGTGCCTGAAGTTCCCGTGTAGGATCCGAGGCATTAAAGATTCAGGTATTGTACACTTGATTAAGTAGAAGCTGATTATTAGTGTGCGACGTAGTTGTAATTGAGCGTATTTAAGCTATCTTAGATTCAGTTGAGAGTCTGTAATATTATCTCCGCATTAGAATATCTTACCTCTGCACTCTACCATTGTTTATATACCTTAATTAGAATTGTGTTGTGTCTGTTTCATAATCGTTAAAAAGAATTAATAAATCAAATTAGATTGAAATAATGTCTGTGGATTATTTAGTTCCTCCTACACATCTAGCCAGGTTTACAGATAGACAAGAGGGTTCGGATGTAAGGGGTAACCAGAGATTACCACAAAGTTAGTAAAAGTTAATAGACGACTTAATCTGCATTCTGTCAGCCAATCAGGAATATTTTAGTATATAATTACTAACTGCCAATCTTCAGGCAGTCACCCTAAAATGTTTTGGCGGTCCACTGGTCGATCGCGATTGACTTAATATTCCCCTTTGGTGTAATAGATGAACAGTTTCCCAATTTATCTAATTATTCTACAAAATAACTAGGTATTCTAACTAACTATTAGTAGTGCAACTAATACTAATTTTTATTTATTAGTATTGATTAGTATTAATTATTTATCTCTTTTATTTTAATGGTTTATTATTAGTTAACTTACAGAATACTAGTTGTTTCACATAGAGTAACTAGGAATTGTATAAATTGACTATTAATAAACCTTTAAAATGAATAATAAGCAATCTGATATTAAGAGAAGTTCGCTGTTTAATAATAACTGATGACAAATAGTTAGTCTCTTAAAAAATACATTTCGTATTACGGATAGATTAACAGATTAATAATAATAGTAATAAACACAATATGTACCTTAATATCATTGCTAAATAACTTCATTTGTAATAAAAGGTAATAGAATATTGTGAATCTACCGTTACAGTAGAACATCTTTTATCCGAATCAATTGGGACCGGACATCGTTTGGATACGCGATTGCTCGAATAACCGAAAACCGAATGCGATCCATGCAGTATATGAAACCGGACTCTATACGAATATTGAAAATCATCGCATGCGGGAAACGTGCTTGAAGAAAAAACAAAATTGGTGCAAAATGTCGCAATTTTACCTTTATTGTGGAACATAATCACTTATTTTTCGCTGCAAGGTCTCTGATTCTTTTGAGCAGCAGCAGTAGAGTAGGACAGCATTCTGATTGTTGTTCGTACCACTCTATAGCTGTCTCTAACGCAAAAACGCGTCAGCATTTGATGGACCCTTGCTACTTTCGTTGTTGTTGTCCTCGTCTTCATCCGTTTCATCGTCGACAGGGTAGGATTCTTCTTGCACGGAAGTCACAATCTTGTCATCATTTAGCATTTGAAATCCCCAGTCTTCTGCATCGCATGCCCTCCAGGTTTCTACATCAACAAAACTCAACAAAAGAGCATGTATACACCCCCTCACTTAGAAACAAACTGACCTAATATTCCACGCAGATGCTTACCAAATCACACAACTGAAATTCCCTAGGGGTTTTCCCGTCACTTTTGGCCTCACGCGAAACAACTGCTGAACATTGCACTGTTCGAAAACGTATCCTGACTTTGGTCTGGATATTTGACGCTCCGGATAATAAACGTTCGGATAAACGACGTTCTACTGTATATTTATTTTAATCGATATTTGATTCGAAATTTTATTTCCTTCTATATTTAAATGTTTTTTCTTATAGATGTCATTGTACCTCCTCCTGTTGGATGAGGTCAAGATCTGTTACATAGATCGTGGTTCGTGGACTTAATGCTATCAGTGTCAAACAACAAAACAGTTTCTTAAGAAAGAAGAAATTTATTGTAAATAAACAATCCAATAAGTAAGGGATATAGCAGCAAAATTCGCAAAATAAACACCATAAGTCCTTCACACCTTCTACTTTGCTTAGACACAACTATCAATATCTAAGAATTCAAATACGTAACGATAAAGATTATTCTCAAGCACTCGCTCGATCGTAGCAACTGAAGTCTTCAGGAGCTCAAGTGACACTGACTCACTTTCAGCGAGCGACTTCTATTTATAGGCTGAACGGATCTTTCTCAAAAGATCCGCTTACGTCATAGATCGTGATAATAATATATTTCTCCTGTTATTTCCAGAAGCATCCATATGATAGCCAAGGCGCCAAATTTGGTCACCAATAATAATGCCAACTTGGCTGTATTGCCAATATTTCGCCAAGTTTTCATTGAAAACGCCATTATAATGTAAGGGACGGCGTGTTTTGTGAATATTGCAAGTTCAGCACAAAATAAATACAACATATAGTAATATTAACCTATTAAACATCAAGATGTAAATTATTTACACTCTATTTTAAGCATTCATTCATAAAATTCATAACAACATTTTAAAATATTTGGTTACTAAATACTACTGATAAAAAACGTATTGTTCCAGTTCAAAATCTTTCATACGCTGCCTTTAATACGTTAAATATTAGGCAATTGTAATTCTATAAAATAACTAGTTAAATCGTAAGATACGAAGCTTTATTCAATTTAGTAGACTCGGTTGGGAAATTTAGGAAATATCTAGTTATTTGATGAAATAACTTTTTCCATGCTTTAACGGTATTATACACAATAAATGCTATTAAACAACATTGAATTTTATATTTTATAATTTTAGCAGAAAACCTATTTCAAAAGAAAATATTAAAGCGATTTCGGATGTTTTCTTTTCTATGTAGGAAGAAAGCAAATAAATTTTTTCTCGGGAAGAAAATAGGGTTAAAAGGAAAATATTTAAAGATTTAAAGAACACATCTAGAAAATGGCGGATTCCCAATTCTTTTAAGAAAACGTTCATGATTTTTTTATAGTTTTCTTGGGACATGTTTTGGCACCGAGAAAGATAGAATAAATTAGATAATTCATGAACTGATATGTTAAAAATGGTTGGTATTTATTAAGTTTGATTTTAAACAATCAAAAACTTAAAAGAAAAATTTATTTTAAATCAAAACGTTTAATGCGCATGTGTAATATCACTAAGAATTGCATCATATTTTAAATAAAACATCTTTTTGCAAGCGTATTCTATAATTTTTAACTTTAGATTTAGCTTTGCTTTGACAACTAACCAAAATTTAAAAACATGAAATGTAAACAATTCTTAGAATTTTAAACATTTCCAAATAAGAATTTCTTTTATTTTCTTTTGAAGTTTCGTTAAACACTTTAATTTATTCTAAAATATGAAGTAAAAAATGTTTTAGCGGATAATAACTTGTCAAGAGACTTGCAAATAGAGCTTTATTTTCCTATTCTTACTGACAGTTAATTATTTAATATGCGTCACCGGAAGTATTGCTCTTTGAGCAAATATTAATATCCTAGAAAAATAATTTCTTGTAAAAAGAAAATAAAAATAGTCTGCTAGTGAACTATTGTCGTTAAAATATTCGGAATACTGTAAATTAAATTTTTAATTATGAATAAGAAATTAAATAATATTTGCCTATGCTGTGGAGATATTTAAAATGATATAAACACTTTTAATGTACTTTTTTCCTCCTTATATTTCATAACACACAGTTTTAAACTTTTTTTAATCAAATAAGCAAAGTAAATACGTAATTTAATGAAAAGAATAATATCAAATATTGGCGCAGTCAAGAGGAATTATAAAAGTAATTTAACTTGAATTTACAGATGCGCGATCTAACTGCTTTGATTTTATTTATTATTTTTTTTTTAGTTATTATCACCTAACTTATACAATAGTATACATTTGTGAGAATTTTTTACTATTTAAGGCACGTAGGACTTTTAATTCTTTATTTTATTTTTTAATCATACGTAAAATTAGTTTTATACTATTTTTTTCAGCTGTATTTAATAATTTAAATTTATATTTACTACTTAATAATAATAATACAACTTTTGTAACTCAAAATTTCTAACAAAATAAGAGTTATTGAAACTTGAATCTTAGAACAAAAACATTAAACCGTTTGTGAAAGACACAAGAGAAGTGTAGTGCTCTCCTTAGTTCCAGGAAATAAAAATTACGTATGCTGTAAATTTTTTTTCTTGAAACAGTAAATATTTGAGAAAGGAACAGAAATATTCATGTGTAATTTATTCTAGAAAACTTATTCTTACTTTGCATCGATGGAAAATGTAAGAAGCTTTCCTGGAGAGAACACAAATCAATACCTTGATATTAAAATTCTGCTAACTTCACATTT
>BMAO01038447.1:0-81491 GCA_019973975.1 Trichonephila clavata
CAAGAAAGAGAAGATGAAATAAGCGTCAAGAAAGAAGAAGATGAAATTAAGCGTCAAGAAAGAGAATATGAATTAGAAAAGTTGAGAAGAAGCTTCGATAAGGAATAATGGTTTTAGGAGAGATGGACTCTCAGAATGAAGGAATACAAGAACACGTACCAGTTGGATTGCAAAAATTAATGCGTACTTTTGACCCTAAAGAAGGTGATATAAGTTTTTACTTAATACTGTTTGAAAGACAAGCACGAAGAGATCATATTAAAGAAGAAGACTGGGTTACGAATCTTGTTGGACTATTGCCGTTAGAAATGGCGAATTTGATTGCCAGGGAACCTGAGGAAAAGGCAAATGACTATGAGCATATAAAAAGTATGTTATTAAAAAGATTTAAATTGAGCCCAGAAGCATTTAAAATAAAATTTAAGAGGCATTGTAAATCGACCGAGTACACATGGCGAGATTTTGGATTTGGGTTGGCGAACTATTTTAATGAGTGGATTTCGGGACTAAATATCTACAATTTTGACAGTCTGAAACAACTTGTCATTGTAGAACAGATGAAGGAACAAGTATCCAGGGATATACAACAACATTTTATTGATGATTGGGGTAGAATTGTAACAGTTGACGATCTTGCTGAGAAGTTAGATGATTATGAAAACGCAAGGCAATATAATCAGGCCACTAAAGCTACTTCGTCTCAACCGTATAGAAATTCCTATCGGGAAAAGCCTGCCACGTTCAATAGAAGATGTCATACATTGAGTGAAGGATATAGACAAGAATCTAACAACCGCAATGGATACGATAAGCGAAATTCTTTCCAAAAACCAGTTACATGTTTCAATTGTGGGCGAGTAGGACATTTTCCGAGATTTTGCAGGGATAAGAAAGATGGGAGAGAAAAGACCGAGGGTAAAGTTGCTGAGGTAAAGGTATCTGAAGTGCAAGTGGCAGAAGTCAAAGTAGTTGAGGATGAAAGCAAAGTAGTCACAGCGAGATTCAATGGCGAAGTTTTAATGGAAAATAAGAAATGCAGCGCAGTTCAATTAAAAATGTCTGATCTTAAAATAGTGAAAATTTCTTATGGTGGAGTAGAATATGAAGCTGTATTAGGGAAAGAAGTCGATTACAAAGGATGTATAATGTTGCAACCTGCATTTGGTGATTGTTTAAAGGCTGAACTAAAAGAAGTGGATATTGGTTTGGTAACGAACGGGTATATTACGCCGGTAATTAAAACGGTGGTGGCAACTGTGGACAGACTGAACGCTGATATATTATTAGATACTGAAACTTATGAAGCATTATTAGAACAAGAGAGAATATACAACCCCAGATTTACAGCCGCTGTAAACTTAAGATCAGATTCCCCAAAAAAATTGTTAGATGAAAGTGTAAATACTGAGGAGGAAGAACAGGAGCCAACAATAACAGAATATGATGAGGAGAATGAAAATAACACTGAAAAATTCAAGAAACAGCAAAAGAGTTGCGATACTCTTCAAGAAGCATGGAATTTTGCTAAGCGGAAAAAAGGAGGATATGTGATAGAAAACGATATCCTGTACCATGAAGAGCTGTTGTGCGGAAATAGGATAAAACAGTTAGTGATTCCCGAAATTAGGAAGAGGAAGATACTAGAAATTGCACATGAATCAGTGTTCGGAGCACATCTAGGAGCTCATAAGACAATTCAGAGAATCAAGTTTTCATTTTATTGGCCAGGAATGGTGAAGGAGATTAAAGCATATTGTAGTTCTTGTCATGGTTGTCAGTGCAGAAAAGTAATTCGTTCGGTTGACAAAATTCCAATAACACCTGTATCTCGTCCTGAATTGCCATTCCAAGTGGTAAACGTTGATCTAATTGGTCCTGTAGATCCAGTTTCGTCACAGGGACATAGATATATACTTTGTTTGATGGATCAGCATTCTAGATTGCCGGAAGCAGTCCCGCTCAAGTCACTAACGGCTAAGAGTACATGTGAAGCACTGCTCGAAATATTCAGTAGAACAGGCATTCCAGAAGTGATTGTAATGGACAATGCGACAAATTTTACAGCAAGTTTAACGCAAGAGTTTTTGAAGATTTTAGGAGTTTGCCCACGTTTTTCGACACCATACCATCCAGAAGGAAACGGGTTAGTTGAGAGATGGAACCAGACTCTCAAGAACATGTTGCATCACATTATTAGAGAGGAAGGAAGAAGTTGGCATAGGCATATACCGTTTTTACTATGGGCTTATCGGGAAGTTTCCAATGCAACTACCGGTGTACCACCTTTTCTGCTAATGTATGGAAGGGAGGCGAAAGGTCCGTTGTCTATAATGAAGTCAATTTGGACTGGAAACACGTTATTACCTCTGAATATGAAGGGATCAGTAGAGAGTTATTTGAAAAAATTAAAAGAAAAGTTAGAAGTATCAACCCGCGAGGCAAAGTTAACAAGTGATGTGCAACAAGGTAACTACGCTAAGTATTATAACAGGCAAAAGAAACATCGAGAATTTGCACCAGGAGATCAAGTGCTTGTTTTGATACCTGATTCAACGAATAAACTATATTCTAGATGGACAGGTCCAGTTAAAGTTGTTAAAAGAGTAAAAGCAAATTCATATTATTTGCGGATGCCTGAAGGTAACTTAAGATTACTGCATGTTAACAAGATTAGAGAATACAAAGCGAGAGTTCAAACGGTTGGAGTTGTTTATGATATCGATGATGAATTTGGTGAGATATATGAAACGCCAACAGTTCCTGCTGCTGAGAAGAATGATGAAGCATTGGACTGAGTGAAGTTGGATTACTTATCTAAGAAGCAACAAAATCAACTAAAAGATCTTTTACATCGACACAGAAGGTTGTTTTCTGGAAAAATAAAAAGAGCTAAAGTTGGTGAACACGTGATAAAACTGAAGGCTGAGGAGGAAACGATGAAACCCAAAACTTATAAGATACCGGAAAACTTAAAGAGGAAAGTAGACGCACAGATAGACGAATTGTTAGAGTTAGGTCTGATTGAACCTGTTGTAAGTGAAATAGCACACCCAGTAGTATGTGTTCATAAAAAAGATGGAACACTTAGGTTATGCATAGATTTCAGAAGTTTGAATGCTCTTACCGTACCGGACGCATATCCAATGCAGAATATAATGGAGTTGAATTTCTTAGTAGGGAAGAAAAAATTTATTACTGTTCTAGATATGTTGAAAGGATATTGGTCTATACCAATGGAAGACAGCAGCAAACATCTAACAGCGTTCCGTACTCATCGAGGACAGTACCAGTGGAATGTATTACCATTTGGGTTAAGAAACGCTGCTGCAACCTACCAAAGAGCCATGTCTAAAGTGGTCCAAACTATATCTGGCTTTGCATGCGCGTATATCGACGATTTAGCCGTATTCTCTGATACATGGGAAGAACATTTAGATCATATGGAAGAAGTTTTCAAAAGATTGGAGCATTTTAACTTCTCAGTGAATTTAGGAAAGTGTGAGTTTGCAAGACAACAAGTTAAATACTTAGGACATGTCATTGGTTCAGGTAGACATTCACCGGATAAAGAAAGAATAAAAGCGATTCAGAACTTAGAGGCACCAACGACCAAGAAGCAACTGAGAAGTGCATTAGGATTATGCAATTTTTATAGACAGTATATTCCAAACTTTGCAAAAATTGCTCTACCATTGACGCTGCTCAAGAAAAAGAAAGTCCCTAATGAGATTCCATGGAGCAAGGAGGCTGAAAATGCTTTCAAGGAGTTGAAGACAGCACTATGTGGAATTACAGAATTGCAAGTCCCAGACATAGATAAACCGTACTACTTGCATACGGACGCATCTCAGACGGCGGTCGGATGTTGTTTAGGTCAGTCGGTTGGAGAAGACAACATTCATCCCATAGCTTTCGGGAGCCAGAAATTGAATCCAAGCCAACAAAAGTGGTCAACAATTGAAAGGGAAGCGTATGCTATTATTTGGGCTCTGAAAAGATTTGAAACTTTACTGTGCGGAGCAAAGATATTCTTACTAACCGATCATAATCCCCTAGTGTTTCTTACTAGTGCTGCATCCCAATGTCCGAGATTACAGCGGTGGGCTTTGGCAATTCAACGCCATGACATTGAAGCAAGTCACATAAAAGGATCAAAACAAGTTAATGCAGATGCGCTATCCAGACTGTAAGTGTCAACCGTAGTTAAATAAGAACTTTTAGAAGAATTTAAGAATAATTGAACTTTAAACTTTATTTTTAGATGATTAAGTTAAGTAGTATATTTATGTAAAATGTAATGTGTTGGTTTTTTATATAGTGTATAATCTTAAGATAGTGCTTAAGCAGTGTTTTTTTGTGGGTGTAACGTGTGACCCTTAGGTTGTTTTAGCCATATTTGATCTTCGGATCTAATATGAGTCTCGGGGGAAGGTGTCAGGGTCACGCGGTGAATTTATTATATTACTCATTGGTGACGTAATGATGTAATGGTTTAAACGAGCTGCTTGTGTATCTTGTCTTTGGCAAGGAGCCAAAAGAATGTATTAGATAGATTTCTCTGGAATAAAATGGTGAATTGATGTTGCTCTGATGAGTTTAGTTTTCCTTTAGTATGAATTGGGTTCACGGCTGACAGTATGTATGTATGTAATTTGTTTGGGTGGAATCTTGCAACTCAATTTTGAAGCTGATATCTTCCTCCCATTGAGCTGAAATTTTGTATACACGTTTAGTTTGGATGACAATGCATGTTTTGACCGTTTATATTCCGATATTACAATTAATTAAAAATATATTAATTAAAAACGTTAAACTAGTTTGGGGCGCCAACTTGGATATATCTGCATTGTTGTGTAATAATTTTATTGTTACAACAATTACAAAAGTTGGCGTCGGAAATCGGTTTTCAGCCAAACTGGAATTTCATAACATTGGGCTATTGACAGTATTAATTAACTTTGTCTAAAAAGTAATTACATTTCTACAACGTAAAAATAATCTAATTTCTACAACGCATGCATTTTTTTTACAAATTTCTATCTATTTCTTGGATTTAAATTCAAAACAAAAAAGTAGAGCTATTTTTCAAGTAGATTGGTACATTGTATATCTTTCTCAACACTGCCAAGTTAAACTGAGATAGAGTATTGAAGAAATTCTTTAAAAAATTTATCTAACTTTAATCTATGAAACTCAGACAAAAAATAATTACAGAATCGGAAAGATCATTTTTTTATGTATCTTACCCATCAAAAAGGAATCCGCTAGGAAAACAATGAGAGAAAAGTATTATCTAGAAATGCAATATATTTTCGATTAAAAAAAATAATTTTATAATAAAATGAAGGAATTTTTTAAAGAAATTTCTAATTTTAAGCCTACAAGTAATTTAAATATACCTCATTTTATCACCACTAATCTAAACACACACTACGACATGTGTCCTTAAATTTAATTACAAATAGAATCTGTTAATTTTATTTGAGTTTTTTTTGTTTGAAAAATTACGGCAATTTTATTTCTCTAGATGAGTTAGGCACATTGTAAAACCAGCTCAAGGTTATTTATATTCATAAAATGTGCCAAAAGAGAATAATTTGCAAAATGACCTGAAATATTTTAAAAATAAGGAGAGAAAAAAATCAAATCTTAGAAGAAACATTTCGTTAAATAGGAAATGCACTTTGCTATTTGGAGTTGTTTTACGATGAAAAGAGTAATATGTGCTTGGTTCCTGGAAAAAGTTCTTAAAATAGAGAAATTCCCAAAATAGAAGTTCGTTACATGGAGATCTGACTGTATAAAAATAATGCGATGGTTAATTATTTTTTCAAAATCAAGTTTCTAAAGATAACCTGAGCAATTAAAAAAATAGATTCTTACGTAGAAGATATTCAATGCCCAGCAAAAAATTATTATTTGATAAAACTTTCTTTTTTTGATTACAACATGCGTTTTGAATCTTAAGCATTTTATTGATTAATACAAATATTTAAATGCTTTTTGAAGTTTTTTAATAAATAACTAAAATTTTCTTCTAATATGTTAGAGAAATATATCCCTTATCTTCAAAATATTTCAAATAAATAATATATTCTTTAAGTTTTTCAAAAATAGTCAAAATTTTAATTAAACATGTAATAACTTTGTCATTTATGAAGATAATCTCACTAAACCTTTTTTTTCGTGTGTAGAACAATGTTACCCAAAATCTGCACGAAGATTGAAAAAATTGCTTAAAAATTACGGATTTAAAAAAATTGTGTTTTTAGTCTAATACCCTTTTGCGAGAATTAATTCAGCTAAACCAGGGATGGGGCGAACCAGCGTTCAATGAGTTGAACAGGCTGAGAAACCTGTCCAGCGATAACTAAAAAGTAAAAAAAACTTTTTTAAGAACAAGCTTTTATTTAAACGCGCTAAAAAGAATAAAATAAACTTTTCCTTTAAAACTTTTTTTACTATCATCTTATAACGTCATTACACAATTTATATGATATAAAAGCTTGCCGCGAGATTTACCTGTGTAGATAAACAAGTAAAATAAATAACTTGACCTGATTGATTTTAGTTTTTAAAAATTCAAATTAAGTAAATATGAGTACTTAAATATTGCGACAAGCTTTTATATCATATACAAGGGGTGATCAAATGAAAAGGTACGAAACGTCACGGTGGGTACAAATATAGACTTTATTCAAAATATACACCATAGGCCTGAGCACAACGATCCCACTGATGAACAAGCCGCAGGATTCCTTGTTCCCAGAATTCCTGTGGCTGTGACGAGACCCAGTTCTTCACAGTGTCATTGAGTACGTCGTCCGAGTTGAAGCGCTTTCCTTTCAGGTGTTTCTTCAGTGGACCAAACACATGGAAATCGCAGGGTGACATGTCCGGACTGTAGGACGGATGTTCCAACGTCTCCCATTGGAACTTGTCCAGTTCCATTTGTGTGACTCTGGAGACGTGTGAACGCGCGTTATCATGGAGCAGAACCACACCCTCCGTGAGCAGCCCCGGTCTTTTGTTCTTGATGGACCTGCATAGGCGTCGGAGTGTCTCACAGTACACATCGGAGTTAATGCTTTTTCTGTGCTCGAGTAATTCTGTGCTCGCATCATTTGGACGCCGCTTTTTATAAGAGCTTTTGCTCTCTCCTGCGCATGCGGGCACCCGCGCATGATCCGATCCCAGTCAGAGTCTCCAATGGCATCCCGAGATGTCTCGCTACATTCTCCCTTGGCGGAATATGCAAATATTTAACTGTTTCATTTTTATGTCGTTTCGTACCTCTTTTCATTTGATCACCCCTTGTAAATTGTGTAATGACGTAATAAGTTGATAGTAAAAAAAGTTTTAAAGGAAAAGTTTATTTTATTCTTTTTAGCGCGTTTAAATAAAAGCTTGTTCTTAAAAAAGTTTTTTTACTTTTATTACTCGTTAAGCCAATTGAATTTTAAAGATGCTTAGTTTTAAAAATACTTAGTTAAAATTTTTTTAACTTACCTCTTCTGAAAATGGGCATTAGTGACCCACCAGCTAGTACTAAAGAAATATGAATAAATTTGACCCACGTCTCAAAAAGTTTCGCCATCCCTGTTCTAGAGTATAGGTTTTCAAATTAGGGGCTGCGATAACAATCAAGGAATGTCGGCTAAAAACTGAAAATTTATTAAAGATGATATGGAAAAAGTTCAGACCTCTTTCTTCGTATATGCCTCGTTGTCGTAATAGTTCTTATTATCTTGTTTGAAAACCCTATCTCAAGTTGCATCCGATTCTCTACCTTTATTCACTTTAGTGCAATTGATAAGTAAGACAGCGCCGCCCATCCGGTATAGTGGTTAGTAACGCTGACTCTGGTGTCGTAGGGCCTGGGTTCGAATCCTGGAGAAGACATGGATGTTTGTAAATGTATAGTGTCTTTGTGTGTGTGTGGCAGAGGGGTACTCTAAATAGCCGTCAAACTACAAGTCTTCGCGTGAGGTTGGTGAAAGGGGAAAAGAGGTGGGAAACCCCTGACCCCCCAATGTGTTCTCCCTCAAAATTGGGGTGGAACAGAGCAAAATCATACTGTCACCTGCATTTTGCTTAAGGCTAACGACAGGCGTTAAAATCTAGCCCTTTGCCGCTATGAATTTCGTGGACCTTGATCTGATGTTACTGCCGATCAGGCGGCATAAGTAAGACTGAAATTTTGAGCTGACTTGCGTTGTTTATCTTTATTCTGTTTGGGAACGAACAGGCTTAGGAAGGGCAATGCGTTAACTGCTATATCATATTGTTGTTAATGACAGCTAGGTTCCATGCAAACTAAGAAGATATCCGTGGAATGTGAAAGCATTCTGATTTAGTTCAAAAGATTCAAAACCTTCAAATATTGTTATCCTTTCAGTAAGGGAAGTGAAATTACTCTGTAAGAGAGAGAGAGAGAGGACAATATCTTGTTAATTGACTACATCTGTCCGCTGTTCAATGCATCCTTGCAGACTCGAGCGCTTGTAGTTTTGAGACAAAGGTAATCGCAGTATAGACACCTTGTGGATATTTCACTGTGCTGCCAAGACGTCGAACGGTAAGTACGGACACCATTTGTTGTGCAACAGACCATATTGATTGTGATATGATTCCTGATAAATTAGCTTCTAATAAATTTCTACAATTTGAACAGTATGCATTCAGATGTTATATTTCAATCCAAATCCCTTTTTCAACTAATATCCTCAATTGATTTTAATTCTCTCTGTTTAATTTAATTCTTTTATCTTAAATATTTTTAGAGCTTTAAAAGCCAGATACTCAAGCAAGACGGCTTAATAACTAATTTTGTTCTTTTTATGTCAATATTTTATAAATTATCAGCGCGAGAGGCATTACAAAATTGTCTCAACTAGTAACTTGACTTGGAAGATTATAAAATCATTTTAAGTCTAAATTTGACTTAATTCCGATTAAATCCAGGTTCGCTGCAATAGTTGTAGGCAATATTTCAGTATAGTTTTAAGTGCAGTTAATCATTCTTGTGTTTACAATGTTTTCCCTCGACTGCATCTCGGACATCACTATATGAAAAATTACAAAATCTCTTATTCAATTCCCTTTTCAACCGATTAGCATTACAAAAATTTGGGAATAAACGAGCGCTTTCCCGAAGGAGTACAAATGATAAAATAAAAAACTCATACTGACGTTATTAACTAAAACAAGTCTGATAAAAAAAATAAGTCAATTCCTACTTAGGTCAACAAAGAAAAAATTAGTTGAAGTTATTTTTTATTAATTCATTACAGTTAAAATAAATATGTATATGACAGAATCACAATATTAAGGGACAAAATAGAAAGCGATTTTCCCCCATTTTTCTTTCTATATATGGTGTTGGACTACTTTTTGTTTGTTTGTTGCTATTTATTCATTAATTAAACTTAATTATTCTAGTAAAATAGCATAATGAAAATAAATCACATCCTCAGAAATTTTGCCATCTCAGCTAGGATTCAAACCCACGATCTTTGAATTAGAAGCCTTAAGTGTTATCCATTGCGCTACAGGGACACAATGAGCGATTTTCCTTTTTATATATGGTGTTGGACTATTGTTTTTGCTTGTTACTTTTTATTCATTAATTAAATAGAATTAATTAATTAATATATTAAAAAGCTATATTAACAATAAGTGTCATGCACTACAAGTTTAAAAAAATGCATTTGAACTTGAGTGGGTGAATAAAAAGTATTTTATTAACGTTTGAAAATTTGTGTGAACATAAAAATAGGGAGATTGTGATCTAATAGTAGGAAATAAATCTGAACTAATTCCGCATTTGAAAAAATTTTGCTTCTCAGGAAAAATTGCACTCTTCAAAAATCGTACTTAATAGGCAGACCAAATGGTAATATAATGTGCTTTATTTTTCCCACCAGAAACTCTGGTTTAATATTCGCTTGAATGCATGAGTGGGATCGAAACTGAAACACACCTGCCACGTACACACTAACGGATTTCCTCTGCTCATTTGTTTTTGACCATCCTTGGTGGTCCTTGTTCGAAACAGTATCGTACGTATGCCTTCAACCATTCTTTCCCCTCACAAAAACGGCACAGTAAGTAAATCAGGGAGGTCTTCTAATTTTTTATTACGTTCCTTCCCTTTCCGTTTCAGCGTGAGATAATTTTATTACCATTAGAAAACCAGTCACAAATTAGAATTGCCAACACTCTACATAAATTTTTTTTCATCTGCGAATATAAATTTCTACCTTGGTTCTCTTGATGATGTCATAAGCAAAACTTGGATTTTTATTTCCCAGCGTAATCACTTTTTTCTCTCTCCTTAACTTCGTACTTCTTCCCCCTTTTTCTGACATAAAATTCTGAATTAAAAATTCTAATCTCGTATTTTGTCTTTGTGTGATATAAACTAAATTCAGTTTCTGAGATTCCAATTTTTGTGTTCTGATTTTAGTAGATATTTGACGCGTGTAAAATTGTAATGCGTTCACAGTTGTAGTTTATGTAAAATAATTGAGTCTTTCTCGAACTTTCCGTAGAATAGTTATTTTCAGATGTAGCAAATCTCATCCATTTCAAAGTTACTACAAATTAAAATTTCGTGTTCTGTGCTTCAAAGTATTTAAATACCTATTTTTGAATATTTTTTGTAATCTAATAATTTAAAAATTTATAAAGCGCATTAATTTTAATTATGAAAAGCATTATTTTTTTTCAATTATCAGGATAGCCGCAGTAGCCAAATGGCCATGGTCGCGAACTCATGGTTGGAGTTGTCGAGTCTGGGATTGTGTCTAGGTGCTTCTAAAGACCAACGGTGTAGAGGGGCTGACGTGCATTAAATCTAAGTCTTCACGTTGGCTTGGAGTGGAAGTTGGGAGAGTGGGGTGACAACTTAGGTGTCGTCCTTGTCATTTGACCTCGGTCTAAAATTACGAAATTCGTCACCAATAGCCCTTATTTGCTGCTTCAGAAGGCAACATTAACAAACACGCACTCACTAAGTCAATAATCAAACAATATTTTTAACGGTCTTACTTACGCTTTAAGAGTGGGGAACCAGCTTTTCACTTTACAAGATTACACTTTATGGATAAGGTACAAATTTCGTCCTCGTCACTTTGACCATGTTTCAAAATAACGAGTTCCGTCATCAATAGCTACTGTGTAGCTACAAAAAGAGAGCGACGTTAATACACAATAAATAATCCATACTTTAAATGGGATTATCTTTTAGCAAAAGATTAAGATTTTTTGGATGAAAATTATCAACATCATTATTAGCAAAGAACCTCTTAATTTTGAAGCATCATCGGATGACGAGAAGTTCACTTCGAAATATACTTCTCTATTTTTAATTTCCACATAACACCCAAAATGACTTAGATCCAGATAAATTAAAACTAAACTCAGTGGCGCAACAGCCCATGAAGAGCCAAGACCTACTGAGCCCCTCTCAGTTTTCATAGCCTTAGATGCTGAGGTGTATGAGCAGATGTTCCGATCAGGTGGTCAGTCTGACGTGAAAGCCCCATTGTTTAGTTCCCAAGTCAGCTTGATACTCTTTTTGTCGACCCATTGAAGCAGTGGTGCACACAGGAATTTTTCAGGAAAGAGGGGAGGACGGTCGAAAGTCTACTATTCTCGTATCATGCCTCCAATACGCCACCCAACATAGTCTTTTGACTTTGTCAATTTTTAGGAACAAAAATAGTGAAAATTTAATTATTGAATAAATAATTAGCATTAATTAATAAAATTAATTATTCCAAACAAAAACTTAATTAAGTTTTACTTATTATATACATAGGGTTATAATCAATCGACAAAAAAAATCAAGGGCTATGGGGGTGGGGCAGTCCGGTCCAGGGAACGCCCATATGTGAATGCCCCTGCATTGAAGGAATGAAAATTTGAATTGACCCCACTAACACGAGGTTTGAACCCCAGACCTGTGGCGGGGAAGTACGATATTTCTATTCCAGATAAATTCCAGATTCTCCAGATAAATTTATCATGCATTAAAATGCCATTATTTCATAAGGGATCTATGGAAAGAATTAATACTCTAAGACGTCAGCCTCCTGATCACAAAAGTCATACCTTTTTCAACAGAAAAGAAAACTCGATTGGTAGAGCAATACCCTTTTTGACGTGGTCGGGACTTTAAAATGGGATTCATTTAAGGTTAGTTTTTGGAATAATGGGAGCTTTCTACACATGAAAATATTTAGCTGGTTCCTGTGGAGGAGGAAAATAATAGATAGATCCACTTCACTCAGAAGGATAGCCTCGTCATCCAGTCATAGCTTAAACTTCCATGATTACTAATTAGTAACACACCATAGAGCTGTAAGGCAATATTGATTACATAAAATGTGATTGGTTATGATGCTCATATACTACCTATATAAATAACTTATACAGCCTATTTTATCTCAGTGTTAAGTATTAAAATCAATTACAAAAGTATTTACTTTTCATTTTCCACTCTTATTGAAGCTGATACGCGTTAAATCATCCAGAGATCCAAGTCTTAAAATTGGAAGATCCAGTTCAGCTGCCATCTTTTTCTCATGCTTTATCTTTTAAAATTGCATAACGCTTGCAGTCCTTACACAATGGCGCTTGCAGTACTAATAGAACAACAATTCAAAACCATACCTGCTTAACCTAAATAATTCACTTAGTTATTGATAAGATTACCAAATAAAAAGCAGTTTATAAATTCAATTTTTGTTACGTTCTAAAAATAACTAATATTATAATGTAGTTATTTACATAAGAAATGTTGTTCCTTTACATCTGGCATTTTAAAGTTTGCTTTCAATGTCTGGTTCGTATTCAGTAGCGCACACAGGAATTTTTCAAGGGGAGTGGGGGTCCAGGGTTGAAAGTTAGCTATTTTCATTTCATGCTCCAGTTTTCGGGAACAAAAAACAGTAAAAAATTAATTATTGAATAAATAGTTAGCATTAATTAATAAAATTAATTATTAATAACAAATAGTTAATTAAATTTTACGTTCTATATACATAGAATTTTAATCAATTGAGAAAAAAATATCAAGGGTTTTGGGGGTGTCCGGACCCGAGAGCCCCTTTCCCCTTGTGTGCACCACTGTTCGTATAAGAATTTCATAAAGTGTGTTGTGTTACGCTACACAAAATAAACTTAATATATTATGAAAGAATGTATTAACTATATATTTGACATCATACGCGAGCGACAAAAAATTATATAATCGGCAATAAACTTAATCGTCAAATAATGTGTCTGTGTTAGTTACATCTTAAGTTCATGTCAAAATTTTTAAAATAGGATAGCAAGTGATAGGAAATGAATACTGAGATTATTTTGATAATATAAAAAACGTTTATTTTACTCGACAGAGTTTGTGTGTGTGTGTTCACACACAGTGAAAGCATATTGTTATTTCGGTCATTAGGTAGGATAACTTGTTAATTCATCGCATTTTTTTTACTTAAATTTTCTCGTCAACCCCTATTATTTTTTCCAATTACATTATGAAGAATAATTTTTGTATTATTTTGTTACACTTCAGTACAGAAGAAACACGTATGTATAATTTACATTCAAGTATAACTTACAGGTTTGAAATGTACCTCATTCTTTGTTTTTCAGTTTTTCGAGATGGAGACCAGGAAAGAATTTTCGAGGCATCATAGCACTTTTCTTTTCCACAGGATTAACTAAAACTTGGGTTGGAAATTGGGAAAACTTGCCAAACTCAGCTATTTTCAAAATCACACTTTTTTTTCAATAGAAAAACCGAACACTTATACTTTAATAAATTTTAAAGAATTCAAAAACTATTCGAAATATTGAAGGTGAAATGTCTCATTTAAAAAAAAAATACGAATACGCATTTATATGGCACATTTTAAGAATTTCACATTACATATATTTGGCCTTTTGAATATATTTTATACGATTGTCTCACAAAAAAATAAATAAATAAAACTGTAGAACTTTATAATAATTTTGCTCGGATATTTTAAACTTGAAATATTATTTTATCCATTTAATTCAATACATTAGTATATATGTTTCCAAAATTGATAATACTTGTATCAAAATGTAGGATTGGCACTTTATTTGGAGTATTAATCGAAAAAATGTATACCTGTAATATAAATTTCAGGTAGTTATTAAAAAGAATCAAGCTATCTTAGCAAAAATAATTAAAAAATGGAAATTTGGCAAAAATAGCGAATTTTTTTATGTTTTTATCAAAATACCTATAATTTAGCTGCAGGAACTTACTTTTTCCACTGTAGGGTCAGGGCCGGCTCTAGCAGTTCTGCCGCCCCGGACAAAAATGAAAAATGCCGCCCCTTTCTAAAAAGCAAAAAATTATAATTAAAAAAGATAAATTGTTTACATAGGTACACACCTATAAAACTTGAATAATTCCTGCAAAGGCAGCATAACAATTAAGAATTTATGTGTGTATATGTATAATTATTTTAAGTCTTAAAGAATACAAAATCTGAAATTAATGAAATAATTACCCGTTATTTCCAACGAGTAACATGTTAGAAACGGAATCGTCTATTTCAACTGGCCAATTTCTTCGAAAAAGAGTCTACAGATGGTGGGCATCACAAGCGTTTATTAACTTATAGTAAATACACTAAAGAATAAAATAAAATATTTCCTGCTGCTCTCTATCTACCAAAAACTTATTACCTCAGTCCCCTTTTGGATAGCTGAAAACGGACATTGTATGGGTGAAACGATTGTTCGTTGTGACTCCAGTCTGGGATGGGGAGAAAATTACTAGTGAAACATGTGTAAACATCAAATTCCACGATTTAATAATATATTCGCACTCCAAGTTTCAACATAAAACAACTGACATTAAGCATACAGAGTACTAAATAAGGTACGTTAAATGAAATTCCAAATAAACACCCAATAATATTTCAGAAAATATATCAAATTTTTTGTAACAAAAAATATATATTTTTCGAATTTGATCCAAATGCCACCCTTAAAATTTGCCGCCCCTGGACAGAGGTCCGGTTTGTCCGGCCCTAGAGTCGTCCCGCCCCTACTAGGGTAAGTAAAAACTACAAAAAAAAAATATTTTAGAGTTAGACGAAGTGTATATTTATATAGTAAAGTTTATTCACACACAATTCCAATACTATATAGATCACACTCTCCCTATTTATGTTGTTGTTACTAATGCCACCTGTCTGAGACGTAGTCAGATCGAGGCCCACGAAATTCATCATGGCATCGGGCTATATTGTACGCCTGTCGTTAGCCTAAGCTTTGAGCCCCCATGAAGGTGACAGTACGATTTTGCTCACACAACACGATAGATGGCGACACCATTCGGACCCACTGATTTAACGAGTACGTTCTCCGTCTGTACTCGGCGGCATCGGGCATCGAACCGAGGCCTTCCGGTCAGGAGTCCGATGGTCTAACCACTAGGCTACCCACGGCCCTCTCCCTATTTATATTTATATATTTTGTTCAAATTTTCAATCGTTAATAAAATACTTTTCATTCATCCACTTAAGTTCAAATACATTTTTTTAAACTTATAGTGGATGACTCTCGATGTTATATAATACAGTTTTTTTCAAATATTAATTCATTAATTTAATTTAATTAATTATAGTGAAGGAGAAATATTTCAGTCGATATTATTCCTCTAGATGGCAGCACCATTGGATTAAACAGCTTTTGTTAAATCGGTGATGAAGATTTAACTTAACATGAATAATCATGCGCTAGTTAGACGTCAGTATTCCTTTTACACTCGTTTTAAGATAAATTCTTACCTATTTTTTCAACTTTTATTAAAAATGTAACCACAAATTTAATGTAGTTAAAAAGTTTTTAATGCTAATCTAAAAGATGTTTTGTCATTTAATATTGTGATTCTGTCATATATACATATTTATGTGTATATACATATTTGTATATGTATATACATATTTATATATAATACATATGTATATACATATTTATATTAATTGTAATTATTTGATAAAAAAGTAACTAAAATAAAAATTTTCCTTGTTGACCTAAGTAGTAATTGACTAAAGAAATTTTTTTTTATATTACTTGTTTTATTCTGAGGAATTGCATTTAAGTAAACTAATTGAATACGTAATCAATTTTTTGAAAAAGTAACAAACAACAACTTATGTATGAAATTTTATAAAGTTTATAATAATTAGTTTGATATATTAGATCACACTGTTGTGTGTTCCATTTAAAATATAATTAAAACCTTTGCAAATACATTGATGTTACGAGCGTGATAGCAGTTAATCTTGGTACTCGTGTCCGGTATTGTTTCAGTTGTGTACTGTGTTCGAATAAAGACATGTCATGTTGAGGAATATTAAATATATGGAACTTAAAGTCTTCGATTTTGTGTACATTGGAGTATATAGTCCCTGTTTAAATGGTCGAACTCGTCATCTAACCCTGATTCCAAATCAGTTTATTAGATAGATACAAAAATAATTTGCATAAAAACTTTATTTTTAATGCAAGAATTTTTTTTTCCTATTCGAATTCAAAAGCGTATGACACATGCACATCCATTTTTTTTTTAACACGAACTTTTAAAAGGAGTAATTTAATCAGTTTAACCAAAATCATTGTAAATATAAAAACAATTGCAATCCTTTCTTTAAAAAGAAAATTAGTTTTTAATGTTACTACATAATTCAAAAAAATAACTTCTAACTGAATTTTTTTCTTATTTGAAAAGAAAAAAAATTGCTGTTGCTTAAAGGTGATAATATTCACGGAATGGGTACCACGAAGCATTGTTTTTAACACGAATGCATCTGCAATTACCACACACTTCTTCAACCACCCTTGCTATTTCCTGTTCGAGTTTACGATCTCGTGGGGGGTCCGTTAACCAGGTGAGATGCCCTGCCGCACACGATTGCAGAAATCCCAGGAATAACAAGTCGTAAACACAGCTATTAATTGCTTCTATTTCCGTCCGAAACGCCTTTATTCCAATTTATTGCAATGCTATTATATCTTTTTGCGTTTATCCAGAAAATGAGTCTTGTAACGATTAATAAATGCATAAATGCATGGAAAAATTAAATAACATTGATTGATTAATTTGTGCAATCTAAAAGAATTTTATTGGTTTAGCTTGTATGTCAAAATATTGGGGAGAAAATGACAAGAATAAATGTATATATTATATATCTACGCAAACATGCATTTGTTTTTTAGAAAATTAACATGGGATCTCTGAAGGACATAGAATCGGTCGTGCAGAATATAAAACAGCAAAAATAAAGATGCTCAGAATAGAATAAGTCAGCGTTTCTCAAACTGTGGAGTGCGCCCCCTAGAGGGGCGTGATAATCCTACAAGGGGGTGCGAATATATCAAAAAGTCGAAAATAAAAGAATTAAAAAGTTACAAATTTATTGAAAGATAGCAAAACAAAATACATTCTGACATAATAAAAAATAAAATACATATTTACACTTATATAATATACTTATAAATGAAACAGTGCCGCACAATATGTATTTGATAACTAGTCTCTCAATACTAAGTTAAGAACCAGTTTAATAATTACTAGTGATTCCCCATTGGCTTGATTCATATACAAAATTTAATACTTATCTTGATAATTCGTACGGTTTATGATTAAAATCGTGTTGTAGCTTTAACGTCAAAGTACATTGTTATTTCATTAAAAGTATTGTTATTGTATGAAGGGGCGCGATGAAGAATATGATGGGAAATTAGCTCGCAAGTATTGAAAGTATGAAAAGCACTGGAATAAGTACATAAATTATATAATTGTATATTATTTGGTTCTAAGAATATGCATTCGAGATCACAACTTCACGGCATAAATAAAACAGTTTGACACACATTATTACATCGATCATTTTTACTGCTAAATAATTCTTAGATTTTTTATTTATTTCGGTTTTAAACGTTTTATTCTAATTTCATATTTCTTAAATAAAGACTAGTCATCAATGTTTTAAAATTTTGATTTAAGATAGCATTTTTGCCTTAATGACGTAATTCTGTCAGACAACATTTGTTTTCTGCCATAAGAAAATCCTACTTCTCTTTTGGAAAAAAAGACTTTTATTTTCAAACTTTCAAAATTAAATCATATTTGTTTTGAACTCTTGTTTGAAGAGGTAATCAAGCAAATCGTAAAATTTGAATTTAAAATTAAATGCCGAACCAGGGAAAAAAGTATTATTTAACATTTAAACACTTAAGCACACTTTATTCACGATTCAATTGAAATATGTTTTGAACCATTGACTTTTTGAAATATTGAATTGAAATTGAAATATTGACAATGTTTACACTTAATCTTCCATTATAATGCATTTTAAAGGAACCCATTGAGCTTTGATTTAAACAATCTCATAAAAAGACAATTTTTTTAAATTAAAGCATGGAAATTTAAAATGTTTCTGATATAATGAAGGGAGAAAATATACTAGCATTGTCGATTATGAATTAACAAAAATAAAATCATACAGTTCATTAATGTTTAAAATTATTTGATTCAAATGATGTCGTTCTTGATAATAATTGATGAAATATATATATATATATTATATATATATATATATATATATATATATCGCTTATAAGAGTACGTATTTTTGGACACGATTTCTCCTAATGATATTCGAAACTTTTATCATAAACAAAATAAGCAATCGCAGAGATTGCTTCATACATATCGAACGTATATTTTCGACAGGTTGTCAAGAAAAAGAAATACGTGCAACAGATATACATAAATAAATAAAGTATGTCACTAAATACACTGAAAAAACATGTTATTTATTTTTAAAAGAAAAAAGCAAACAGTGAGCAGATTTTTTTTATTTTTTATTCGATGGAACAGCAACACAATGAACGGGTAAGAAGATATGCACAATAAGGAACATTAAACAATAGCAACATACCATTTCAAATATATTTACGTTAAAATCAGTTATTTACTTAAAATTTATAATTTTTTTTTCAAGCCCTTATAAAAACAAATTCACTAAAGTTAACTCATGGGTAACACAAAAATAATATTACATTCAATCGTTTTTAATTAAGACCAGACCATTGGATTACGTTTTCGATCTCCATTTTGCGGCCTCTTCTGTTTTTCTTTGACAGTTACGGTTGAATAATAATTCTTGATAGAGACATAAACGTACACCCTGATGAGTAATGATCTGTAATACAGACATTACCAAAGCCTCCAGCCTCTTTCTTACCACTGAGAGAGCATACCCTGTTATTGTCACCCCAGTAATCGGCAGTTGTTAGAATAAAAAATACCGAATGACTTTTGATTATACTCTACAAATCGCAAGCTCTTAGCCATGCAGGTGGTATTTTTTCCACAAATAACAGAACACGTGGTTAGGAGGCCAACAATGGGGGGGATCTTGAAATAGCAATAACATCTCTGTTAAGGGTAGTACAGAGGAGGAGGGGAGGTATAAATTCGCCTGTGTTTTATTTTGATTTTTCACAAGAGTGGTTTTGAAAATTGGAATATTAGGTACGGTAAGGCTACATTTATGCAAATTGTAGACTTCATTTTAACTTTTTCCTATTTGATGTTTAAAAATATATAATAAAAAGCCGCATTTAAAAATGACTTCAGTATATCATTAAAAAGTTTTTCTTCTTCTGTTTTACGAATATATAAAAATAAAAAAAAAGTTCTTTTCACACAAAAAAAAAAGTTCTGCATACTATTCCCATTAAAACAGTTACTGAAGCATGAACGAATCCGTTAAAAGGAACTTTTTAAAAGTTAGCAATCCTGAAAAAAATATTCCCAGCATGAATTCCAACCTTAGATAATGAGAGCTCTCAAGTAATGAAGAAAATCGTATTTCATTCTTGAAGAGAAAGGGACATATAATACATCTTTGGGGAGTGCTTTTTGTAAAACAAGGAGAAATTTTGAGATTTAATGGAGACAGAGTAAAGGAGAGCTTTTTCGAATGCCGCAAACGTTTGAACTTTACTATAATACTTGAGCTCAAAATGGCAATGAGATTATGAAATTCTACAACGTTTGGAGAAACAAAAAAAAAAATGAAAGAATAAAATCCCAAAACAAAACTTTACGATGTTCAAAAATATATGAATTACGAAAAGTTCGAATAAAAAAACTTAAAAATATATTTTACCAAGCAAACTGTTGACGCTCAATGTCCTTCCGTTGGTGTGGTATGATAGTTAGGAGAGGGGTGCCAGCTCAGGTATCGTCCTCGTCACTTGCCTGAGGTTCAAAATTACGATATCCGCCAATAGCCCTCATGTTTCTTTATAATGCGACGTAAAAAAAGACTTTCTCTCTCTCTCTCTCTCTCTCTCTCCCTTTATCAAAGCAATTTTCTGTTTTCCAAACAGTTTTTGAGTGACGTTAAATCAAACCAACCAACCAAGAAATCTCTTGATGGACAAATCTTTGTCGTAAAACTAAATCTTTCATGAAATAAATGTAATATTAATATGTTCAAAATTTCGTTAGAAAATTATTTTCTATTCCTAAAATTAATATTAAACCAATAAAAAATATATTAAATTAATACCGAGTATTATAGGGTTTGCAATCCCGTGTCATATTTTCAATCCCGGGATTTCGGGATTAAATTATCCAAATCCCGGGATTAGCATTAAGCTATTTATTAAAAATACTTACATATTAGCATATTTGTAATTGTATAATAAAATTGAAAATATAATTAAAAACTGATTTAATATATTATTTTAAGGAAACAAAAAAATTAATTCAACATAAAAAAAAAAAACAAATAAAAATAGTACATAATGAAATTTTAAGAAAAAGCATTTCTTCATTTCTTGAGTTTTTATAAATAAGCTTATAAAAACAAGCTCCTCCAGGGTTTCATCGTTGAAACGGTTTCTTATTTTTATTATAAATTGTCCTGTCAAGAAATGCACGTTCGGATTCGCAGGTATTATCGTCATTAAATAGGAGTATGTTCTTTTCAGGTAGTCATCAAGTCTCCCTCCATTTTCAAAAAAGAGACATTCCTTTTTGAATTTTTGATGACAGTGTCTCAAATCTAATAGACTGCATTGGTGAATATACCTCTTTGATAACTTTTCTTAGTTCTGCTACACTTAATGGTTCTTATATATAAATTGCTCCAGTTATTGAATGAGAATGTGAATCAATTTCAAGCGTTATCTCGTTTGAAATTGAAGATCCAGTTGCATAAGCTGTTAGTAATGCAATGGGATTTGAAGTGTCTCAAGTCTTCCAAGCAGGTCGCTATTAATTAACGGCATTTAATTGAAGAAGGAACTGTGAAAAATCTTTTCTTGAGATGTTGCTTATATTATTGTGTAAAGATTGCAGTAAGCCACCTAGATCAGTGTGACATTCTCCCATAAGAGAAATTTAAAAGCTGTGCATATATATTACCTATAGCACACTTATATGTAATTGCAAAACAAAACTCTAGGTACATATTTCATTAAAAAATTTTATTTTGAAAAATTAAATTCTTAGAAAATTTTTATGATAAAAATTTTTTTTAAATATAATTTAGATAAAAATTAAATCCCGGGATTTAGGGATTCGAAAGAAAAAACTGGGATCCCGGGGCTGAAATTCTTACTAGAAATCTTCCAAAAATTCTAATTACCTCTGTCCAAGTCAGGATGGGAGAAATGTCCGTTTTCTGACTCCACTCGCGATGAGGAGAAACTTAAGGAAAATAATAGAAAACACAACTATCAAATTTCACGGTTTAACATAGACACCTACCTGCCTCGAACCCTTCAAGGTTCAACACGTAAGAAAACTGACATTAAATGTATACAGTACAAAAAAAGTAAATAAGATACATTAAATGTAACACCAGATTCACACAATACTTTGAAAAAAATTTCAAAATATAATTCAGTCAAAAATTAAATCTCGGGATTAGTTATTTTAATTCCGGGATCTCGGGATTTGAAGAAAAAAAAACCACCGATATTTCGGGATCCCGGGGCTGCAAACCCTAAGTATTATAATTATTACCATATAAATTAAGAGTTGATCTCTAACATTCTGAAATATAACATGAACTAATAAAATATTTAAAAACTAAAGCTTAATTCTGAAATAATTCACTTAAACATATTTAATTTATTATTGAAAAACCATTCATCTTTATGAATTCAAGTTAAAGCTATCCATATAAATTGAATTCAAAGTAAGTTTTCAAAGACATTGAAGTATACGAATAATCTTTAGTATGAGATAAGAGAAAATGCACACACACACACAATGATTGTTTAATATATTTAATTTAAATATACTTACAATTCAATAAATTAAAATTGATGCGTTAAGGCTGCAAAAATTTCTTCCACAACACATTTTCCTATATTTAATGTATTTATTTAAACACACTCTGTCCAACTAACGGCGGACCAACCCCATTGTACAAATTATACAACTGTTCATACTCATTGCTCAAATTGTAAAACTGTAATGCGCCTAAATTTGGCGACTTAACGACCATTTTTGACGACTTGGTGATTTTATGAATGCTTTTGGAAATTACCGGAGAAATCTATTACATCCCGATCTATGACGTAAGCGAAGTTTTCGAGAAAGTGCTGGGAGGTAGAAGGCCTTAAGCAAATCGCGTTCTTGGCGTTCCTTTTCAGTTAAATTCAAAATCAATTAAATAAATTTAATACAGCATCACGAAAAACTCTTTTTAGGGAGAGATGAAGAGCATTTTTAAAAATTTAACTATGGATAATTAGGTTAAACGATAAATTATGATTAGGGTAAAATATATTAAAAACCCTTTTAAAAAATTGTATTTGAAAGAAAGAGACATAATTCTTCAGTGCTTCAATATTTTTACCAGAAATGATTTGCTTGAGGGATTTGGATTTGTTTTCTTCATAAGTTAAGTGGTTATAAGCTATGAGCCCCATGATTTTGAAACACAATAAAATGGTACAAATATGTCATCAGAATATTTGATGAAATCGAGACCAGCAATGATTCGACTCGAGAATTGCTAACTCTCAAACTACTTACTGTAATTGCGGGACTAAAGCGATTTCATCAGAGAAAAAAGATATTTAAAAAAAAATCTGACAGAGATGTTTTGGCTTGTTTAAAAAGATGTTAAAAAATGCATTTTTTTAAGTAAAAAGTGTACCCAGAAGAGTCCCATTTTCATTCACTTATTACGAAAGCCTTTATATTCACACATTCATCTATTAAAGTACAGTGACATACAAGTCTAGTCACATTTATGTGACAACCTGTCAAAACCAGAATAACCACCTTTTAGCAGAGCAGACTGCTGCGAGAAGTGCAGGAAGAGAGTCAATTAGGTTCTTGAAGGTATGCACTTGCATCTTGAGCCATGCCGACTTTAGTGACGTGGCCAGCTGCGCTGGATAAAGCGGGGGTGAGGATCTATGGCGCGAACAACCCGATCGAGGTGGTCTCACAAATTCTCGATTGAGTTTAATTCAGGCGAGTATGTTGACAAGGGGAGAATGGTAAACTCAGTCCTGATGCTCTTCGAACCACGCACGCACACTGCCAGCTGAATGACACTTCGCATTGTCCAGATGGTAGATGCGTCATCCTGGGGAAAAACAATGCGCATATAAGGGTGGACAGGGTCCGCAAAGACAGATATGCGTTCTTGTATTGATCCATTAGCCTTCCACAATGATAGGTGAACCCAGGGAATGTCAGGAAAACATTATCCAGACCATAATGCTCCTTCCTCCGCTCCGGCAATGGTTGCTGGGCCTTTTCTTGTAGAGGTTTCCCGCCAAATACGCCAACGTCCATCTGTCCTATGGAACACAAATATGATTCATCAGAAAATTCTACCAGTCGTTACTTAGTGGACGTCCAGTTGCGGTACTAGCGTGCAAATTCCAAGCCTTCGTTGCCGATGAACAGCAGTCAGTATAGGTGCATGAACCTGGCTCTTGCTTTAGAGACCCAGACGCAACAACATTTGCTGAACAGTAGTTTGGAAGACACTGTTGGAAGGTCCTAGGTTCATCTGGACGGTCAGTTGCTTAAAGGTAGCACGTCTATTCGCCCGAATGCTTCTCCGCTGCCATCGTTCACCTCTGTCATCTATGACCCGTGGTTACCACATTTGCCACGTCACTGTTTTTGAACAGTCCCATTTTGCCATGCACGGTTTTACCACAGTGTCACGCGAACAGTTCACAAACTTAGCTGTTTCAAAAATGCTTCCACCCTTGACCCTAAAGCCAATGATCATGCCCTTTTGGACATTGGATAAATCGCTCCGTTTCTGCATTAACCAACGATTGCAATGTTTCCCGAAGCCCTCACACACCCTTTATATACGCTCAACTGCACTGTGACTCCACCTGCCTTCTGGTATTGGTTATTCAACGTCGACGTCGAAAGTACATAGTGGTCACATTAATGTGACTGGACTGTGAATATACGTATATGAAAACGAAGGGGAAGAGTATCAGTACAATGGTTATAAACTGTCTGGATAGATAGAGTACATGTAGACGGTGGGAAATCACACAGGAATGCATGGTCACGGAAACGCTTTCCATGCATTATAGTGATGCCACAAAACACAAGAAAGACAGGACAAGAATAATATAAGAAAAAATATTCATGATTCGTAGTAAACAAAAATGCTGGGAAGTCTTTGGTTGGTGTACGCGATAGATGGCTCTTCGTAAACCGAAGCCTCAGATGACGGTGCATGCGCATACACGGATTTTTCTACCGCGCTCATTTCGCCTGCCGACAATGTGATAGTAGAATGGAAAGTTACACGCGCGAATACAGAATCTGCTAATATGTATCTGGCATACAGGGCAGCTTATTGCAATGGACGAGACGCACAGCAGTTGTACGCCCAACGTCACCCCAAGGGGCAAATTCACGGCCAAGCCTTCTTTGCACGCTTGCACCAGAGATTGTCTAACAGTGGATTCTTCATCGTGGACATATAGGAACGTGAGCGAAGAGTAAGAACCCCAAACAATAAGTAGGTTGTCTGAGATCTGGTAAAGAATAATCCCTGATCAGTATGTAGGTAATCGCCAGTCACACACACATGTCGGTATTTTTCATATGACTATATCTGACGGTTCTTGCAAACTAATGGCGTGCACACCTATCATCCCGACAAGCACCCCTATGTACCTTTAATTCTCTTTTTCTTAATTTTTTTGTTGTTTTAAGGATAATAAACATGCTTTCTCCTCTTATTCGTGCCAGTGTTTCGTGGCGTCACTACCGTGCCAGGAAAGCGTTTCCGACCATATACATTCCTTGTTTTTTATTTCCCTTCGTCTAGGTTTACTATATCCGACCTGAAACTTTGTAACCATTGTAGTGATACAACTGGATCTATATATATATACATCTACAAATATAAAAAATAAATAATTACAAATATTACAAATACAAAAATCACAAGACAGCGTATTAAATACTTAAAAGGAAGAAAAGTAGAACAATTAAACCAAAATTGAAAAGATATCCGGTGAGTCAAAAAGACTTGAGCAATAATGAATTGAACGCAATATCAGACTACGGACCGAAAAAAAGGGGATAAACTAGTTTGATGGTACCAAATTCCCCCCCCCCCTTTATAACTCGGTAGGTCAAAAAAACAAGTAGAATATGGATAAAAAAGAAAATCCAAATAAAAAAAAGAGTTTCTTGAGCAAACACTTCCGAAGAATCAATGGATGAGAAGTTAACTAATTTAAATTTTGCTATATGCCATAAAATTTTAAAAAAAGAATTTTAAAAATTGTTTTCTTAAATTTTTTTAATGAAATGAAGACTCTTGAAATGATTATACAATCACTGACATATCAAAGTGAACATCCGAAGTATTTATGAACTCTTCACCTATACTAGCATGTGAAAAGCGATGCATGCTATTGGAAGTTTGTAGGTTATAAATTCGTTTATTGAGTGAGTGATTGAATATTAACGTCGCACTGTTTAGCTACTCGAGGACTTTTGGTGACGGACCTCGTAATTTTGAACCATGGTCAAGGGACGAGGAAGACAACTGAGCTGGCACCTCCTCTCCTAACTACTACACCACACCATCAGTAGGACCTTTGAGCTCTCGTCAGATTTAACGTGCATCGTACGTCTACACGGTACTAGGTTTGAACTCCTTATGGTTAGTTGTCAAAATGTCGAAATTTGTAAATGTATATGCTTAAAAATATGTGTGAGAAGAGTGTTTTTAATCTTTATATATATATATATATATATATATATGGCCATGGTAGCCTAGTGGTTATAGTCCTGAACTCGTTCGAGTCCTGGGGCCACTGAAGTCCCACCGTGTAGAGAGGGCCACTATACGTTAAATATGCCAAGGCTGAATGTCCCTCCGTTGTTGTGATAGTTAGGAGACGGGGCTTCAATTCAGTTGTCGTCCTCTTCAGTTGACAGAAGCTAAAAATTACGAGGTCCGTCAACAATAGCCCTCGTGTTGCTTCATAGTGCGACGTATAAATATAACTCTCATATATATATTATTTTTGAAAATAAAATTTTTCTGTACTTTCATCAATGGAATTTTTAGGCTTTTGCTTAAAGAAATAACCTCCTTAAAATTATATATTTCTAATGTACATACATAATGTACGTACGTCAATTTTTATCATTTACATTTGAAAATTTTAAACAGAAACAGATATAATTTGGCTCACACAAGAAAAAATATTAAATTTTGTTAGCTCTCTAATTTTCTCTTTCTTTTTGTCCAACTACTTCCAAGATGTTACCTTTCCCCAACCTCTTTTATTAGTGAAAGTAAATGATTTTTCATGTAATATATTTGACAAGAGCAAACTAGAAAATAGAAAACATATTATACAATGTACCTATTACGCTTGTAAAATCAAATATTTAAAGATTTATCAAAATTTTTGGAGACAAAAGATGAGAAAAATTCCCTACTTTCCTGGGTAGTTATATATATATATATATATTATATATATATATATATATATATATATATATATATATATACATATATACATATATTTATATATATATATATATATTTACATATATTTATATATATATATATATATATATTTATATATATATATATATTGCATTTATATAAACTATAATTTTTTTTATCGATTGCAACACTTTAAATTGTATATTTAATATCATACTTGCTATCTAAAACTGAAATTTATCTCGCATACACATAAAAGTAATCCACTAATGTGAGTTTTTTTCTAAATTTCATTTTTTTTATTTTTGCATGTTACGTAGCCATAATTAGTAACGCACGAATAACGCCAGGCACTCTACTTTGGGGGTCTCTTCCAAAACTTCTTTTTCTATCAGTACAAAGACATTAGGAGCAATTTAAATCTCATTAAATACAAATATCAAATGGAAGAAAAGGGTTAATGACGCAATAGTTCATTTCCTTTTTGTTAAAAAAAACAGCGTATATCGAACGTTCGGTCAATTTTCCTATACCTAAAGGTTATTTGAAGTCTTTAGAGTACAAGGAATATGCTACTAAACTTGGAAATTATAACAACGCCAAAGATAAGGAGTATAAATAATATAGTGAGTAATGTGTTTAAACTTATAAATCATATGAAAATATTCCTATACTAAAATATAAGCAATTCCAATAGGAATTCATTGTTATAGTTATCTCGAATAATGAATTTCATTAAATTAACTTACGTTTACAATAGGGACTTATATTGAGTTTGGCGATCAGAGCACACTCAATTGTATCATAAAATGTTTTTAACGAAAATTAATAGGCTGTGGGTAGCCTAGTGGTTAGAGCATCGACTCCAGACCTGAGGGCCTGGGTTCGATGCCACTAAATACCACCGAGTATAGACGGAGTACGTGCTCGTTAAATCAGTGGGTCCGAAAGTCTTGTGGGCGGTCGGAGCAGAAACCACGAGTGCAGGGGGCTGGAGAATATTTTCCTCCCCTTCAACTTCATGCCAAAATTGTGGAGGTGGAGATAGGTGGTGTCGCCATCTATCGTTAAGAAGTCCAACCTGTGTCTCACAGGCAATGGCAACTTTCATTCCTTCCCGCAGGGAAGGAAACAACGAAAATTAATTTTAATTTATTCGTTCATTAAAATTTTCTGATAGTCTCTGTTCATTTTCGCTTATTTCAATAGTTAACTAAACACGTTTCGCAATTCTGGTCAGACAAAATTGAGAAATTACGAGTGAGTGTTTTTTGAAGTCGCACTCTAAAACAACACGATGACTATTGGCAACGAGCCTCGGAATTCTCAACCAAGGTTAAGTGACGAGGATGACACCTGCACTCCGCGACTCCTCAGAAATTCCACACCACGTCAAAGAGAGTATTTGTGTCTCGACGCATTTCACTTGCATCAACCCCTCTATATGGTGATTCTTCAGTGATACAAGGATTGAAATCATGATGCGCTGGCCCCGGCTCGGGAAATGGGGAGGTGGACATCTGAGTTAGTAGGTAACTATCTCATTTAGTTGACTTGTGCCTCCTTTACACACCCTGTGAAATGTCTATAGGTTTGTGCTATTTTTATTTTAGTTCTGTTTCCAATTTAATATATATAAATTTTTAAAATCTTTTATTTTCAAAATTCTTTATGTTTGGTGAGAAGGTAATGTAATTATTTCTATGAAGACTATGCATTTAATATAGCATTGGTCTCATTCAGTTTCATTATGGGTATTATTTAGAACGATAAGAGATTCGGTAAATTTATTTTGCTTGATTATTTTCATCAAAAAAAAAAGAGGTAGATAAAGTTGATGAATAATTTTTTTTCTCAGTGAAATAATTTTTACAATTGTAAGCATATGTGTGCGATTTTTTCTTATACATAATTATTTGCAAAAATTACAGTTATGATATTTCCTATAGATAACTATTCAGTACAATAGCTGAAGATACTTTTATTTAACTGCAAACCATTTCGAACCATTTAAAATAATAGAAATTTACGAAAAATACTTCTGTTCTACTAGCTATTTTCAATTTGTGGACGTACTGCTGGGGAAAAAATTAAATCAACAAAGTGCATCCGAAATAATAAAAAAATGTTGAAAGTTTCCAATAAATTATATTTTTCTTCTTACTAGAGAAAATGGTTTTAATAATTTTTAAACATTCGCTAAACATACCGCAGACCAAACGCGCTAAAATAGGTACAAAAATATTTTAAGGCAATTCGAGGAATATAATTACTCATAAACCTTCATTATTTTTTTTCTTTTAAATAAACTGTTACGTTTAAATGAAAGCAAAATTTAGGAAATTAGGAGGAAATTCAGCTTGAATTTTTTACAATATATTTTAATGCAAAATGGCTGTTAGGAAGCTACTTTAAGAATTTAAAAATAATGTTGTTAAAATAATTCTAAGGTGGTATTTGGAATAAGGGTACAGTCCTTTTCTTTATAAATATATTCAACACTTTATCAGTAAATAAAAGTTCACTTCTCTGTGTATATTGTAACAATCCAGTACACACATTTACTTATAAATAACTAAAATTATTTTTAAAAGAACTGCGTAGAAAATGTTTTATTTTTCAGCACAATTTTTCAAAATTTAAATTTTTGAAATATTTTTCCATTTTACCGATTTTATTTTAAAATGTATTTATTTTAAGAGCTTATTTTTCCGTCTTTTTTTCAAACACTTTCCATTAAAAGATTTATTTACTTCATTTCATCCCTTGAAATCGTTGAGCAAGTAAAATATAATTTTAACTTTAAAAATAAGAGTGAATAAGACACTTTTTTTTAATTTCAAGATTAAGTAATTCAAAATAATGGTATATTTCTGAAGTTTACATTTATGAAATGAATACATTTTAATTTTTTCCATTTTTATGTGTTTTAAATGCTAGTAAATATTTTGTAAGAGCCTAAAATCAAGATTTTGAAAATTCTTCTTTTTAATGCAGTCACGTAACAAACAAAAAACATGAAGGGGAAAAAGCACAATTATAAACGAATTTAAAGCACTCTTTTATTTTCCAGTTCATTTTCTCCTATTGGTATTTTTTACTTATCATACTTATGTAAAAGATATATCATTAATATCTCTAAAAACTAAATTTTGTGCCTCGTGCATGAGTATAGTCATCTTTGATACGCGTGATTTTTTTCTTCAGTCTTACCTTTTTACCACCTGTTCGATGGAATTCGCTATAAAATTAGTTCACCGCTGGAATACGGTGATTTCAAAAGGGTAGGATTATAGATTGTTTACTGTTGATTCTTTGAATTCTGTTCTTCCATCTAAATATTTCTATTCTGCAAATAGGAATATTTCGCATGTGTAAAAAAGAGCGCCCAACTCGTGGCTTCTATTCACTGTAACGATTATTCCCCCCTCCCCCTCCGAAAGAGAACTTAAATAGATACTTCATTATTCTTCGATCTTCCCAAATCGCTTTCCAGGTACTCGCATTACGGGCTAAGCATGTTGAGATAAATTGAGTCTTCAGAAATATGTTATTAAGACAAATTAGGTACATATCTTCCCGTTGTATGTAAGAAATACACAGACATCAAATAAGAGAATTCTACAAATAAGTAGCAATCAAAGTCTTCAACAAGGTTAAGAAATCTTAAAACATTATACTCAAAAGCATTCGAAAGCGTAATCCCTTAAATCAGGGACACCCCACAGCTTCTTTTCAGAGAGGTCCTCATGTGCATTTTCTTTTACTTCATAGTCATCCATTACTCGTGGCTTTTCAATGTGCTAATTTTTTCGATGCATGAAGTTTTGTGCATATCATATTAATAGGACTAAACTCCATTAATAATAATTATCATGTACTTCTTGATTAACTGTACTTACAAGGTAAACGCTTGAACTTTTTTTGGTACAAATATTTAATCTTATTAGCCATCTCAAATTTCCACAAATTTATTGAAGAGATCGGAGAAAATGAGCCCCTTATTATATCATCGACCTAGCTGCGGAAAAGTTATTATGTAATTTTTTGATGTCCGAGCAATAATCAAAATTTTCTTAAATAAAAGGAAACGTCCTCTGACTGAATTACAAAACACTGAATGTTGTGAAAATTATCATTCTGCACAGGAAATTATCCTTCTATACTATTTAAATGAATATTGGAATGACCTTACTTTAAAATTACAAGCATGAAGTCACCTTCTGTCTAATTTATGGATTCACTAGTCGTTACTTACTCAATTCGCTGGGTATTTCATGGTATGAATATATAGTGTTTACATATATAAATTATTGATATCTAAGTCCTAGCTCCTAGTTCGATTGTATTGAAAAACATTCTAACAAACCTCCCCTCTTGATTTAAAATGGTCATAAAATTGAATTTCCAAAATTGAAGTTGAATTATCTTATATGCTCCCTTCCACCCCCCTTCAAAGTGGATTTCCGCAAAACTTATTTTTAGAGGATCGCTATTCAGCAGAATAATACTTACTTGCCAAACATGAAGTCTAAATCTATTAATTCAAAAATGGAAATTCTTTTAATCAATAACCCCCGTAATTCCCTTTGAGAGTCGGTTTCCGTAAGGCCCGTTCTAAGCAGATTTCAATTCAACAAAAGAAATATACATGCCAAGTTTCGTTACAGCAGGTCTAGTAACTCGAAAACAGGATTTTTTTTACCCATACTCCGCAGTAACTTCCCTCTTCCCCCATAGGAGTTGATTTCCATAAAATCTGTTCTTTGGGGGATATCTGTTCAACAAAATAAGCATGCTTACCAAGTTTGAAGTCTGTAGGTATAATAATTCACAGAAGAAGAAAAACGGGAATATTTATATATCTACAACCTCTGACGATGAAGTTCGGTGAATGAAGTCAGAACGACCGATCTGGCAACATTGGCGAAACAAAACACTGCACATATTTTGCGGCAGGTGTTTACCATCTACTCCACAGTTGGTCAGTTGGGACTCATTTGTGTTCCGTGAAAGACATGTTTTACAAAGTGCTTGTTTAGTACGTTGATTCTTAACTGAGAACAGGAAAATGAAGGAACAAAAAATCAATTTAAAGTTTTGTTTTAATTTGGCAAGACACCAAAAGAACTTATGCGATACTGGTGCATGTTTATGAAGATCAAAAAAGCACTGTCCATGAAGTGTGTGTATGAGTGGTACGCCCGTTTTCGAAAAGCAGGGAAAGCACTTCTGACAACCCCCGTAGCGGAAGACTGATGACCTCTGTCAGTGACGAAAACATGAGAGAGTGAGGAAATGAATAATTAAATGTCATAAATTAACTATGCGTATGATAGCTAATGTGTGAACTGCAGATTAACTGTGAATCCGTGCCCAGAATTTAGGGATGAGAAGAACGTGTTATCGATATTGACTATATTCCTGACATCCACCGAAACGCGACGAGGCTTTTGAACTTCATCTAAAAATAAAGACTTCTTGCAAAGTTTCCAGGACATGTGTAGCAGATCTCAGCAGCTCGGCTGTAGTTATGGAAGGTGACTATTTTGAAGTACAGTAAGGTAACTTTCGTTAATATTTCATCTACATTAATGTTACAGGACTACTCACCGAACTTTATCATCAGAGGTTGTGTATAATGCCACTTAACCCCTCGTAACCAAATGTTAGGGTCAATTTTTGGAAAATCCCTTTTGTAAGGAAGTTCAACACCCTGAAAGGAACATGCGTGCAAAATTTCAAGTCTGTAGGTCTAATAAATCAAAAACTAGTATATATTTATCTATAGCGCTCCTTAACCCCTCGAAGCGCCAAAGGATTATCGATTTCCGCAAAAAATCCGTCATTAGCGGATCTCCACTCCATGAAAGGAGCATGCTTGCCAAATTTCCCAAGTCTGTGTAAGTCTAATAGTTCAGGAGATATCGAGATGAGTGAGTGAGTGAGTCGCTTTTCTCCTCTTTATGTATGCAGAAGTATAGAAGTATTATGTACATCTAGTCCTTTTGACAAAAAATTGTTTTGTTTTATTACCCAATAAAAAAAAGTATATTTTAATACATGCCAAGCACTCACTCAAAAAACCAAGACTTCATTTCTGGTAGATTTTTCATTGAAATTTGTTTGCATTAAAAAAAAATATTTGATTCCCTTCTTTCGGCTTTTGCCACAACTCAAACATCAAGATCTTTAGAAATCCCTTTTTAATGCCAACATATTAGTATAACCATGCTAAATTTTCCATAAACCATAAATTTAGTATAAATCATGCTGAATTTTCAGTTGTGAATGATTATTTTCAGTGTAGCGATGTTTTTAAAATATTCAAATGTATATCATTGTTGGAATTTTATAAGAGTCTTCCACATCCACACACTATAATTAGTTGCATAAATTTGCTCGTGACTTTCTTCACTTTAGAAACTACTTTTCTACGGTAAAAAAATGAATTTATGAGCTGTGTGTGAAAATTTTATTTAATAACTTTTGTAACATAAATGTATAACTAAGCTTAGTGAAAATATTTTGAAGTATATGATTGTCATGTTATTTTTTCTCATATCTTAGAAAAAAAATTGTACATTAGCATCCTTTATATTGCACAGTTCGCGATCATATCTTGGTATCTTCCAAGAAAAAAAAAAGGCACTCAGTAGCCTAATGGCCAAGGTCACAGACTCATGGCTGGCGTGTCATGAGTTTGAGACCAGTGCCGCTGAAGATCCGTCATATAGAAGGAGTGATGCACGTTGAATCTATCGAAGATCAAACGTCCTCCCGTTGATGAGGTGTAGTAATTAGGAGAGGAGAATATCGGCTCAGGTGTTGTCCTCGTCACTTGATTATAGTTCAAAATTTCGAGGGCCGTCACCAAAAATCCCAGTGTAGATGAATAAGGCGACGTAAGTATTCATTCAATTAAAGAAAAAAAGTCTCGTTGGAGAGTGACAGAGCACCTCTTGCCTCTGAGAAATTTTAACTTGTATTCCTTGTGTGTTTGAGTGACTTTGTTGTTATTAACCTTGTCCATTAATAAATAAAAATAATTTTATGTGAAAATACGAAAGTAAAATTTTTAAAAAAATACTTCGGGGAAAATATGATAACAGTGTATTAAGAAAAATTGAATTAAAATCGGTGAAAAATACCAAAATAACATTAAGTTTACAGATCAGGAGGAGAAAAAAATGAAAGATTTGCGTTTTAGAGTAGCGTCTAACACACACACAAGAAACGGACAGGAGGGTGTCCACTTCGCAAAAACCCACCGGTTGCCTTTTCAGACACTGGACATTGCGTCACAACACACCACTACACACTCACACACCCCCTTGGACAGCCATTCTGAGCCATTATCCTCACTTCTCAACATCCAATAGGAAGACGCTCTCTCTTCCACCAAATTCCTGTCGCATAAATAAACTTTGAAACCAAGATCTTCACCTTAAAGCCCCGCCTACCGGTCCGCCGCCGCTCACATCAGCATGAGAATTAAACTTTGTCATGTCTGCAAACTGAACTTTCTAGCCAGATACGGGTTTTAGGGTTCCTAGAAACCCATGTATTCGAAAAACATTTCGTAGATTCGAAAAAATGGGACGAGTCCACTGAAAGCACATGTAGTACAACTTAAGCTCAGGGGAAAAGAGAATGTGGAAGGATTAGGGAAAAATTTTAACACGTCAAAATAGAATGTTCTGGAATTTTCGAAGAGCTGTTTAAAGCTGGCTTCGTGCACCATTTTGCGGTGTAGTAATTCAAAAAATACTTGAATACTTCCAGAGATGGCTTAAGGCATGGGTCAACTGGGTCCAGACCTCGGTGGGGACCTCGTTTCTTTCTCCACTTTGTCTTAGTAAGATCATGACCAGGATAATTTCAATAGTTAAATATTATTTAGGTATATATTCTCCGAAAAACAGGGAATTTTAAACTGTATGTCATAATTTGCAAAAGTGGTAAGACTGCATTAATATATGATGATCGTTGTCAATGTCTAGGCCTAGACCTAATACCATAAATAATCATTCAACTGATTTAGTCGAAATGCGGCCATCGGTCAAGTAGGTTTGTTCCTAGATTTTTGAGATTGTGAGTGGTACACATTTATTTGTATCAAAATCGAGTATTTGACAATGCCATGCTATGTGCTGTCTATTTTTAAATATCTCAGGAAGGGCTTACTTTACATAAGGGCCCAGGGTCTCAAAGAGCCTTAAGACATCCCTGAATACTGCCACATTTTTTTTCAATTGAAAACTTTTCTTTGGAAAATGGTTGATGAACATTTGGTAGAGCAACTGTGTGTGTGTCCTTTCCAGGACTATATATCTGAGGAGAAAATAGTAATTGATGAAAAATGCATGTGTACGATATGTGGTGAGTCATTTCGAACAATGAAAGATTTGATGAAGCACTGCAATGAAACAATGATATACAGCATAAACACGAAAAACACGCATTTAACACTGTGCTGCTTGTAGATGAGGATTCAAATAGTTTGAAAAAGAAAAGGAGGAGGAAGCAATCTTAAAAGAAGAGGAAAAGTCTGTTGTACGTGAGAATCTGTAGAGTTAGTTTATGAACAAGTAAGAAGACGTTTGCAATTTATCAACACTGCAATAAATATAGCAAAGACAGGAGAAATTAAACACTTAGATCAAGCTTTGAAAGACTTTATGAAGTTTATAGGTTATTCAGAATCTGGTTTGTCTCTACCAAGTATTAAAACTTTCCAGCGAAGAAGAATATGAACAAACAGCAAGAGTCCAGACCTTTCAAAAAGCAGAAGTTGGCCAATCAGTGGCATAACGGAAAATATTAGCCCCCCTCTCCCCGCCTGCAAAGTAAAGTTTTGGATCCTAGCCGGATCTTACAAAGGGTACGTACTTAACGTCAATCAGGCTTCAGGCCCCTTAGAACCCTGCGAAATTGTAATAGATATATTTATCAGCAAAATAAAAACCAATTTTTGAAATCAATTTTTTTTTTTTACACTTTCTCTTTACACAAGTAATTAGGTTACCTGTACTGTTATAAAAATATTCTGTTCTTTTAAAAATTTAATGTTGCCTTAAGTTGTCACTTCACGCAGCATTTTCATTATGTTAAAAAAATTATTTAAGTTTACGGAACATTTTTTAGAAAATTGATTTGTCGTACAATTTTTTTAGTGCATTTATAGTAATATCATTTTAACGAGAGCATTTTAAAAAAGTTAAATGGTTTCCTCTCTTAAAGATTCCCAAGTTGAATAATACGAGAAAAACTTCCAAATGATAAAAATTCGTGTATATTTTAACCCGTTTATCTTTCTTTCAAAAATTCTCCTCTCAAAATATTTATTTAATACGCGCGCACATTTTTCAAAGTTATAAAATGAGTTCATTTTTCAAAAATGTTTTTTTTTTTGTAATGTAATTTACACGTACGAGAAGTTGTAATTTAAAAGTAAAGAGACTGCCTTAAAGTATTGCATACCAGCACCATAGTTTGAATTGCTAAAATGCTTCTGATTTAGTTCAGTACATTGGTTGCAGAAGGAGTTATAGTTTAATCAGTTATAGTTAAAATTAGTTTTTTTTTCCTACTAATTTATGTGAATTGACTGATTGATTGAACATTAGCGTCGCACTGTTCAGCTACACGAGGGTTTTATAATTTATGTGAAAAGAGTGATCCTCATTTTAAATAGAATAATAAATGTTAAAAATATTTAATATTAAATCTATTGCCTTTTTTTATCAAGTTCTGTATACTATTAATAATTTTGATAATTAGGACTAATATGAAGTTTGCCACACCATGTCTTTGATAAAACAGATTTAATAGATAAGTTTTATTACTCTACTTACATTTTATAAAATAACACCTTAAAATATAATTTTTACTCGCTGCAATTTTATGAAATGTAATTCATTTGCGGCATTTAAATTAGCTTTCCAAAAGAGGAAAATAGATTAAGTTAGAGGGAGAGTTATATTAACGTCGTCGCACTATAAAGCAACACTAGGGTTATGAGGGACAGACTCGTAATTTTAGACCTCAGTCAAGTGACGAGGACGACACTACAGCTGGCAGCCCCTTTCCAAACTACCACACCATGCCAACGGCAGAAATTTGAGATCAACATGTCGCGACACGAAAGTCGCAGATTTAGGAGGGCTCGGAGAAGAAGCATACATGATCTTTAAAATAGATACTTTTATTTTATAGCTGCTTGCTGGATGGCGTGGTTGGTTTGTAGCTGGCCTTCTGCACCCAAACTTATGGGTTCAATCCTGGTCCAAGTCAGTGGATTTTCATGATGCAGAAAATCGACAGAGGTCATATCGTATGATTATACGGCATGTAAAAGATTTCTAGAGTGTCGGTTTGGCTTGGGTGCTCTCGGCAAAATTAAATCCTAGTACAGGTTCGCATTGTCAGAGCTCAGGTGCTTCCCTCTAAGGAGGAAACTGGGAGTCAAAATTACCTGCGGCGACTGGTATCCGCCTATTGGTTGCCGCACTAAAAAGAGATATCAGCTTCCGAAATGTACTAGGTCTGCAATAATAAAACAACGATCCGCAGCCCATTAGAAATAATAAAAAAAATTTTTTACAAATTTAGATCTCACGCTTCATGAATAATTTTCAACTTTATTGCTTAACCTTGGGAGCAATATTGATTCCTAAATCTTAATCTAACTTAAGCGATTATCCAAAAGGTCTCAACAGCAGTCGGAGTTCCTTATACCAGTCCTTCTGGAACTACGATAGTCCAGTACAGCTCCATTACTGTTTCCTACCCCAACTCCAGGTGGCTGCGGTAGCCTAGTGGTCAAGGCAACGGACTCGTGACCGGCATGTCAGGAGTTCGAGTCTAGTACCACTGAAGGCCCGCCGTGTAGGGGAGCGATGTACGTTAAATCTGTCGAGAGCTCAAACGTCCTTCCTTTGGTGTGGTGTGGTAGTTTGGAGAGGGGTTTCAGCTCAGGTGCCGTTCTCACACTTGATCGTGGTTCAAAATTACGAGGTTCGTCACCAAAACCCTCAAGTAGCTGAAGTGTGAGGATTAATATTCACCTACTCCACAACGCCAGATGGATTCTAAGATGACTATTAATTTCAAGTCGCATGACTTTCTTGTTGCATTTCACTTTTTATTATTCTCAGATTTCATGATTAGCCACACACCCCAATGTCAGGATTTAAATAACAATACATTTGCATAAAAGCAAGCCATTTCTACGGAGAGAGGTTTTTAAGCTAAAATTACTGTTAAAGAATAGTTCCCCCAAGAGGATTAGTTGAAGTACCACGAATAGAACCCGTCACAAACAGATTTAACGAGTCTTTAGTGGCATCAGGACTCGAACTCGCGACACGCTAAGGAGTTCGTGACCATAAAAAATCAGTTAAGCATTTTTATTAGCATTCAAATACATATATAATGGTTAAAAAAAACTTTTTTTAAAGTATTTGCATGGAGCAAAGAAGAGAATGCATGACAATACAATGTGTATTATTTTTGGATTATTGGTGGATTATTTTTGTTATACTTCTTTAAGACAGTCTTCGGTAAGAGCACGAGAGCTTGAACTAAACGCGAAGCACCATTTTCAGACAGAAAATTACCTAAATTTCCATGGAAATTTGCACAATATATTATAACTTATACTTCTGTTAACAATATAGTGTTTTCAAAAAAAATTCAAAATATTCCATGAATACTTTCTTTTTCGTTTTAATACGTGAAGGCATAGCCCATTTAATATTATAATATAGGAGAAAAAACGCGAAACATATTTTGTACCAGAAAAAAAAAATGAATCAACTCAGTTAAATGGGAAGCATGATAAAAAAAGAAACGAGCCTTACAGTAGTCGCATATGATGTGTAACATCTAACATGTTATAGTGGTAAATACGCAATAGTGACTTTAATCATGAAAAAAAAAAGAATCGGGTATGATTGGAAATAATTTTTTATCGAATAATTATATCTTTAATGAAAATTTTATTTAATTAACACAAGGAGTAATGCAATTTTTTTCCAAAAATAATTATTCTTGTTCAATTTAGGGAAGAGCGTTAATGATAATTTATGATAACTAAAATATGACACATATACTTGTGTTTTCCAAGTAATTAAAAACCGTTGAAAAATAGCGTCAATAACAGTACCACTGATAGTTGTCGAAACATTTCGATTTGTGTTCATTTCGAGCTTGAGTTCATCATTCAAAAAAGCTATGAGTGGCTCGGCTTCTAGCAAACCGAAGTTAACTTTAAAATCACCACTCAAAATCACGGAAAGAGAGTGATAGTTTTTTTAAAAAAAAGAGCAGAACCACCTTCGGTATATAATAAAGGTACAAAATGCAGGAAATCTTTAATTTTTTGAACCGTTTGATTCGGAAAAATGTATACGACCACCGAAATCACTGTTTGTCCATTTTTAAATAAGCATTCTGCCGGACATATGTCCCTAATATCTTGACTAACAATACCCAGTCCACTTGTTTGACGATAAGTAATATCCATATGTCGAGCCACAACATGTGAGTTGTTCTGTTTACGATAGATCGCAACACCAGCTGCTCTGTGGCCCGGTCGTTTAAATTGTACGCAGCAATCGAAGTCAGGTATCGAAACACGTTCGTCATTGTCTAACCACGTCTCTGTCTAAAGGACTTAGCTTCTTCCCTGATCCTAAAGTGAGAAACCAAAAACAAAGATCCCATGGCCTAGACCGCTGGAGGTTGGGTGGGGGCGGAGCCCCTCCCGAATGAAGGAGAAAAAACAGAACTTCACTGAAGAGCGCGCGCTTCTCCAACTTCCTGTTACGCACTTCCGTCCCTTTTCACGAAATCACTCCCACAAATCTCCAGCAATCGAGAGGAAAGATGTTACACATCAAAAATGCTGATCTCTAAAGGATAGTGAAACCACAGAATATCATATTAATTTTTCATTTCTCTTATATCTGAAAAAATGTTCCAAATTCGGGTCCTATTCTTTAACATTAACCAAAGACAGCCTAACATATTTGATTTTAAGTCGTGTCTGCGTTAGCGTAGTGGTCAAGATCTCGGACTCGTGGCTGGCATGCCATGAGTTTGAATTACTGAAGACCCTCCTCGAAGAGGGGGCTGTTGCTTGTCAAATCTTTTAAGGCTCAAACGTCCTCCAGTTGGTGTGGTGTGGGAGTTAGGAGAGGTGGTGTTCATGTGTCGTCCTCGTCACTTGACCATAGTTCAAACTTACCGAGGTCCATTAACAACAGCCCTCATGTGACGTTAATATGACATTGACTCACTTATAACATTATTTACTCCAGGTGAAGCTAGAGTATCTTATTGTTATTGTGTTTATCTTCCAAGCTGTATCTTCTTTTTTTCAATTCCTACTATTATTAGTTCACTCTCTTCCTATATATATATATATAATATATATATAATATTTTATATATATATATAAAAAAAAAAAAAAAAAAATAATATATATAATATATATAATATATATATTATAAATATATATAATATATATAAGTGCACAAATTTCCAATCGTTTTAATAAAATACTTTTTTTCATCCACTAAAGTTCAAATACATTTTTTAAACTTGTGGTGGATAACACTTGATGTTAATACGCACAGGTATTTCAAATATTAATACATTAGTTACATTATTTTTTTATTTTAAATTTATTCTGCGTTATTTTTCTGACCAAGTAAGAACTAGAACCAACAGATGGTGCCAGAGTAAGTTTTTCTAAGGCATTTTTTTTTCGTGGCTTCAAATGTACTTTTTTAAACTTGCAGTGGATATATAACACTTCATATTAATACAGTTTTTTCAAAAAAAAAGTTCATTAATTAACTAAATTAAAATTGTTCTTTGTTGACCTAAGTAGGAATTGATTAAAATAAACTTTTTTGATGTTTTACATCTTTACTCTCGGTTGCTGGATATTTGTTGGAGTGATTTCGTGAAAAGGGACGGAAATGCGTAACAGGAAGTCGGGGAAGCGTGCGCTGTTTGATTTGACCAATCAGCGGGCTTGGTGGTGTCTCTTCGCTACCCTCGTTTCGGGGTCGAACTGTAGTAGTAATTAAGTCTCCAGCCTTCTGCACATAAATAAACTTCCAGAATAAACTTGCGATTTTTAAGCTCAAATGTCAAAGTCTCAGGGCTCGTTGTGTTTGAAAATGGACAGACCGTCATTTTGGTGGTCGAATACATTTCTCCGAATCAAACAGTTAAAAAAATTCAAGATTTCCTGCATTTTGTGCTTTTACCGTATACCGAAGGTGGTTCTGCTCTTTTTAAAAAAAACTATCACTCGCTTCCCATGATTTTGGATGGTGATTTTAACGTTAACTTCAGTTTGCCAGAAGCTGAGCCGCTCATAACTTTCCTGAAAGATTAACTCAAGCTCGAAATGAACACAAATCCAAATGTTTCGACAACTAACAGTGGTACTGTTATTGACGCTGTTTTTCAACGATTTTTAAATACTTTGAAATCCCAAGGAAATGTGTCATAGTTTAGTTTTCATAAATCTATTGTCTCCGCTTTCCCCAAATATTTATAAACAAGAATAAATATTTTTGATAAAAAATGGCATTACTCCTTGTGTTAATTAATAAAATTTTCTTTAAAGATATAATTATTCCATAGAAAATTATTACCAATCATACCCGCTTCTTTTTTTTCTTTCTGGATTAAAGTCACTATTGCGTATTTACCACGATAACATGTCAGATATTACACATCATATGCGACTACTGTAAGAGGCTCGTTTTATTACTTGTTTCTGAAAATATTAGTATTTAATAGTAATCAGTAATGCATTTGTTTTGAAAATATTACTAAATGATACTCCGATTTTTTTTTTACAATAATTTTCGATTTCCTTATTCTTTATTAAATCGTCATATACATTTTTTAATTGTGTTTTTGGTTTGTTTTTACTGATTCGTTCGTTTTTATTTGTGATTTAAATTATTCTAAATCTTTATTCGAGATGTTTCTTCATTACTTTAAAACCTCAAAGCTTTTATCAAATATAAATTTATAACATATTCAAAGTAATTATATTTTTAAGGAAATTTGATGTCACAGATTGTTTGCAATCTAATTCATAAAACTTCGATTTAATTGTCTTAAAAAGTAGATGCTCAAAGAATTTTTTTAATCTAAAAGAATATTTTTGAGCTAGGTTTAAAATTTTTTTAATAATCTTTGTCACAAAGATATGAAACTAATTAGAGTAAAAAAAATATTTTAAATTCAATACATATATGTTATTTTTTCTCATACCTTTGAAAAAATTATACATTAGCGGCACCATTTATATTGCACTGTTCACGATCTTTCCTTAGCTTTTTCCAAGGGGATAAATGAACCATTTGTAATTTTCTCAAAGTCTTATTATCTTCGTTGCGTGCAGCGCCATCTTTGAAGCAAAGTGCGCATTACACACACATTGATACATATAGATTTTGGCTACACGTAAAATGTTAGGTTCTGTTTTACATATGCTACATAAATTTTAAGTTCACATCAAATCTGGTTCATTCATCTTACGATCCGAATATTATAGAATCTTTAACGCATTTAAATTAGAATAATTTAATTAGAATAATAATTCACGACTATGTTCTTGGAGGCAATTGAAAGGAAAAAGCGACTAAAATGGATGCAAATTTTTCATTTAATTTATATTTTTAAAAGACATTTTTAGTGAAATAAAGACTAAGATTTCATCATGATTGTTAATAAGATGGCCTAGAAAGTGACCATGATTACCTAGTGGGTATGGTCACGAACTTATGGCTGACGTGCTGCGGGTTTGAGTCCTAATGACAATGAAGGTTCACCATGCAGAGGGCTGATGCACGTTAACCTGTCGAGCTCCCGTTGGTATGGTGTGGTAGTTTGGAGAGATGGGTGCCAGCTCAAGTGTTATCTTCGACACTTGACCACAGTTCAAAAATAACGAGGTCCGTCGCCAATAGCCCTCGTGTTACTTTATAGTGCGACGTTAATATAACTCTCCCTTGTAATTTATTTAATAGTACTCATATTACTCCTCCTTTTGGACATACTATGTAATTCTCAATTCAATCATTATTAATTTTTGTGTTAACTTGTGACATTTTAGTACTATAATTTGAGGTAGGGGTCGGAAAATTTTCCAAAGAAGAAAACCAAATTGTATATGTGAAACCAGGGCTTTGAACCGTAAGTTTGGGCAACGGTTTTCTCTCTCTCATTCCGGTTCAACTAAAAAATATATCGGTTCAGTTCCGGTTTTCGTTCCGCTGTTTCAAACGGTTTTCGTTTCAGTTCCGAATAAATAATTTTATTTTATATATATTCTTATCTTAAATCATCTGTATACTAGTTCATTCAATTTTGAATTGAATTTGCTTTCCACAAGTAGTTTCGAGCGAAACTGAAACAGAAAAGTACTAGTGAACATCGAAACGGGAAATCAAGAAGTAATGTACATGTTGTTAAAAAACCCAAACAAATTTCAATACAAAATATAATTGACTCGAAGTGTAAGATTTAAAACTTTATTCCTCAAAAACAAATCATAAAATTAAAAACATTGTTCTTTTTTTTTTGTTGTAAAAAATACATATAAACATCCGATCGCGTGACTCGCTCAACTGCCGTTACGTTCCATGCTTATTAACACGTGCGTAAATAAAATAAAATAAAATTGATAAACTTTTCGGTACATCGTTTTTAACATCCTCCCACCTTTTGATTATGGAGCATAATCAAAACTATTTTGAGCTTGTAAATACAATCTACGAGTTAAGTCTCTCTGGAGCCTTCAGTCTTCTTTCAGACTTACTAAATTTTGGTGTGTGTTCGAGGATGGTGGTGTCATTGAACTGATCGGATTCCTCGGAATGATCCATTGACTTTATGCTCTTCAAATATTGAGGACCATCTGAGGTTGTGATCTCCAATGGGTATATCCGTTGTATAGGGTGAAGCAGCTCATTAGTTGACGTCTGCACTCTGACAAGACGAACTTCTCCGTCTCTCCCAAGAATCAGCTGTGAAATGCGTCCCAATGGCCAGTCAATGCATTTTTTGTTATCAACTCCCACCAAAACAATGTCCCCAATTGAAACTTTAATTCTTGGCTGTCTTTTCTGTACTCATTGCATAAGAGTGCCTAAATACTCTGATCTAAACCTCTCCCTTAGATCTTTAATTAAGTTTTGTCTGTATTTTATTCTTTTTGTAAGGGATTTACTATCCCCAGCATCAATATCTTGTAATTTGTATTCTTGAATGTCTTGCAGGAACATCGATGGTGATATTGGTTTTATAGCTTCACTTTCAGTAACGTAAGTAAGCGGTCTTGCATTTATGACGCTCTCACAAACCACTAGGACAGTTAACATTTCTTCATAACTCAAGCTACCTCTTCCTAGCACTCTTCTTAGCAGATTTTTCAAAATTCTTATGAGGCGCTCCCACCAACCACCCCACCATGCAGCAGTTGGAGGGTTGAACTTCCATTCGATAGCTTTTACAGCTCCTTGTCTTTCAACCTGCTTCCAATCCAATAGCCTTAGAGCATTGCCTGCTCCTCCGAAATTTGTACCGTTATCACAATAGACAGTGGAGCATCTTCCTCTACGAGAAACAAATCTTCCAAACGCCATTAAGAAGGCTTCAGTGGTAGTGGCAGTGACACGTTCAAAACGTACTGCTCGATATACGGCGCAAGTAAATATTAACACCCAGCTCTTCTTATTTTCTTTGAGAAAGAGTGGACCAGCCATATCGATCCCGTTAATCTGAAAAACCGCTGCATCTTTTACTCGGTCTTCTGGAAGTGGAGGGGCAATCGTTTCCAGATTTCTAGAGCTAAACCTCTTACAAGTAATGCAACTTGTCAAGAATCGTTTCCCAGTTCTTCTTCCATGTAAAATCCAATACTTTTCTCTTAAAATATTCAAAAGTATCTGCACCCCTGCATGACAATTTTTCTCATGTGTGTAGACTATTAATTTTTTAATCACTTCGTGGTTTGGAGGTAGTATAGCCCAGGTTTCAAAAGTGTATCATTATCTTTCCTGTTGGTAATTTTGGTCTTTAATCGGAGGATGCCTTTCTCATCTCTAAATGCTTGAATAGCTTTAAGTCGATCATCACTCTCAGATGAAAAACACTCATTTTGAATCAAGCTTATTAGCTTCTCTTCAGCTTCTTGGAATTCTGATGCAACCAATTCTCCGTATCTTTTTTCTTTTGATCTCACACAATTGTGTTTAAATCGGAGAATCCATGCTGATAAGTCTAACAATGCTTTCATATCTGTAAAACTTGTTGTTGTACCAATTATTATTTTTGCAGATTTCACTATTTGTTAATGTGTATGAGGATTTCGACTTCTCCTTTTTGATTTCATCTTCATCGTAAGAATTATTAACTATATCTGTAAGATTTTTGAAATCAAATGGATCTTTCATCCATTTAGGACTTTCTCACCATCCTAACCACGTTTTGAACCAAGAAACATAACGGAAAGACATCATTTTCCATCAAGGGGAGTAATGATATGGGCAGGCATCATGATGGACGGCCGCACAGACCTCCATTTCTTTGACACGGGGTCTGTGACTGCTCAAAGATACAGAGACGAAGTTCTTGAGCCTTATGTTCGCTTGTTTCGAGGTGCTGTCGGTCCTGACTTCATATGCGTGGATGATAATGCGCCATGTCATCGAGTGGTGCTGATTGATGACTTCCTTGAAACGGAAAACATCCAGCGAATGTCGTGGCCTGCGAACTCCCCTGATTTAAATCCTATCGAGCATGTATGTGGGATATGCTCGGAAGACAAATTGCAGCCCTTTCGTACCCACCAAGCTCCGTTACAGAACTGAAGAAAGCTCTCCAAGAAGCTTGGAACCGTTTGAGCCCACAACTTATTCATCATCTCATAGCAAGTATAGTAAATCGCGTGCCTGGCTGTCAAAGGTGATCACACGCCTTATTAAACTGCAGCATCAGTATTTTATTTAATGTTTTCTTTCATTTTTTCTTTAAAGTGTGAATCCTTGCTGTGCTCAGTTTTCTTTCAAACTGCTACTTTGGATAATAAAATTAATTATTATTATTTTTTTTTTGTTTGCTTCTTTATTTTATAACCATTTTACACTCGCATATCACGTTTCCCGCCATTCTGATTTACAGTTCCTTCTTTATTCACATAATTATCAATTATACTTAACTTTTGGACACCAGTGTATATTCAACTTTCGACTGTAATGGTACTCAATATTTGTATATTGGCACGTCTAATCGGGAACGTTAGAAAAATATGAAAAAAAAATAGTGATGATCTAATATATATTTATTTCTATTAGCTTGATTCACACCAAAAGTATAAAATAAAATAATTGTGTGATTTCTTAAGCACACACACATCACTCAAAAATTGTATTTGCCCTTAATATATATTTAAAAGGGCATTTGTTATGAAATTAGATTCCCTCCCCGTACCTAATTATCCCACGAACAGCTTTTTCACCAAATTCATTTTTAATTCAAATTAAATATGTTGATAGATTAACAATTTTTATTTATCATATTTCATCTGCAAATCGTTTTTTAAGCAGAATTTTGATTTATACCTAAGACATTTGTTTTTTCTTTCGTGGATGCCGAAGCTTTTGGTGGGTAAAGGACGAACTACTTTCTTTTTTTATTCACTGCACAGTAATGAATGATACTTCATTGTACAAGTATTAAAAATCAAATTAATTTAATAGCTAAATGTGTTTAATTTTGTAAATCAATCTCAATTCCATACGCATGCACAAATATTTTCAGATAACTTTTCTAGAAATCAGCGGCCCGTCAAAGAGTTAATCGAAAAAACTAATTAAAAAAAAACTATTAGTTTAAAAAAAACTAATGCAGATCAGAACGTCTTAATAAAAATCTTGAAAAAGCTGTACATGTCCTTCAGAGGCTTTATTGTTCGTAACTGATAATCGAGCCAAAAAAGCAATTAGTTCTACTTAGACAAACTTTACTCTCTTTATAGGCTATTCCTAATAAATTTATTAAGAGAGTTAGTTATCCTCCCCATTACTCTATTCTTATTAAATTTAGATTGTTATATCCTTAATAAAAAAAAATGTTTCCAAAGTACTAAATAATAATTAAAATAAAAATAATTAAAAATACTATGAACTTAATGCTTGAAATTTTTAACTTTCGAACTGCAATATTAAAATCATAAAAATGAGAATATTTAATATTAGAAGAATTATATATATTACACACTGCTATATAGCCACACAGAATGCAACACCCTGAAGGAAGCATGCAAACCATGTGAAATTTACCTAGAGCATTGGCGGTGATGAAACATGTAAATCATTACCATTATAGCGCAAACGCACATCGCGAGAGACAGTAGCGCCACCTGCAAGCACCATATAAATGGAGAACAGATAGGCGATTTTAAGTACGGTAGTTTTTTTTTTTTTTTTTTTAATTTTTTTTGCGTAAGCTGTTTACCGATGCCTCGTAAAAAACATCAAGCGTCTTTTGACTGAGTTTCTGAATTCGACCGAGGAAGAATAATAGCCTATAGGGATTGCGGATCACTCTTCAGAAAAATCGCTCAACGTGTTGCACGAAACCAAGCAATTGTAATGCGGATATATCATCACTGGATACAGGAGGAAACGATTGACCGATTGGGCCGATTGCAGCCACCTCGTTGCACCACTTTTCGTGATGACAGGCGGATTGTGTGCATAACAGTGATGGATCGCACAGCCACACCACGAACCATAGCACAATAGATTCAGTCTGCTACGCATCATTCGGTGTCCACTCGTACCATTCGATGCCATTTGCAACAGAATGGAATGTCCGCAAGGCGTTCATTGCTTCGTTTACACTTGACTAGAAACAGGTGTTTGTGCCGCCTTTGGTGCGATGAACGGCAGATATGGACAACGGAATGGAACGACTTTGTGTTTACTGACGAATCCCGCTTCTACCTGCAACATCACGATGGTTGGGTTCGAGTTTGGAGACACAGTGGTGAGAGGTTGCTGAACTGTTGCGTTATGCATCGTCACACTGGTCCTGCACCCGGTATTATGGTTTGGGAGTGGTATTGAATTTCACTGACGCACCCCTCTAGTACACATTGCTAAACAGCCAGCGCTACATCTCTGAGGCCGTGATCCTCCCATATATTCTACGCTTGCCATCAGCTATATTTCAAAAGGATAATGCGCGACCACACGTGGCACGCAATGTTCAAGGTTTCTTCTTTACCCATCAGATTGAATTGCTTCCTTAACCTGCTTGTTCTCCTGATCTATCACCAATCGAAAACTTGTGATCCATGCTTTCACAACGACTGACCCAGGATACACTACTCGTTTCTACACTAGATAAACTTTGGTAATATGTGGAATCCGTGAACTGCTGTACCCCAAGGATACATCCATAGCCTTTTTGATTCTATGCCGAGACGTGTGGCAGCGGTTATAGCCTGCAATATCGGCTACACTAACTACTGATTTTGTTATCATCGCTGGCCTAGTTCGATGTTATCTGTGATTTGACGTATGAACCAACCTGTCCCCTTTTTTGTCCAATCACCATGCCTCTCTTAAATTCATTTGTCTGCTGAAACTAATTTCGTTTGTAGCGGTTTGACATGCTCAGTTATTACCTGTGTCCTCTGAGGTAAACAAAAGATTCTTCTGTTATTTTCCTGGCAGAAATAAAAGCAAGGATATTGCTCAATTCCTTGTCTCCCACTCAACGTATGTTTGGAGAGCTGCATATTTTGCATCATTTACATTTCCCGGTGAGTTGCACCTCAAAATTTAAATAATTTTCTGGTGATGAAGATTTTTTTTCCAGTCTTATACAGTGTAAATTTTTCAAGAGCTAAGAAAAAGTTGCATTTTATTTTATTTTATCAAACAAAATTTTGCGGTGCAGGAAATGAAATTTAAAAAGAAGATATTGTAAAAGCTTTTTTATTGTATAAAATCTATATATATAAAAAAATCACGCATTTCATTAAAATAATTGTTTAACACCCGAGAATAAAATTCATGACACGCTACGTACACCCACAAACAAATTAGTGGAGAGAGAAATTCTCTCAATAAATTGTCCAGGATGTGAATACTTTCAAATATTGTTCAAACTTTTACTTTAGAAACATATTATAAACTAAGCACTACTACATATGAATCTACGTTTCATTTAATAATCAAATAAATAAAAAAAAATGTTGAGAATATTCAGAAAAAGAACTCTTTATCTTGAAGAATTCTTTAAAATTGAAGAGGAAAGGAAAAAATATTAGTATAAATCATCATTCTTTACACATTAAATTAAGAAAAAATTCCTTTGGAGCATTCCACCTCGAGAGAAGGCCATTATTTTACATAACTGTTAGACTGTAGTTACATATGCTCATTCCCACGATTTCTTTTCCTAGATATTTCAACCTAAAATATCACCGATTTCCACCTGCGTGCACATCTGCTCTGTCCTCGAAGGCCAGCAGTGTCCTTAATCCTCCCCAATCAGTCCTTATTCAGACAGAAAAGATCTTTGCAGAGTCTAAACATGTCCTTTCTCTGCTAACGCGATGGTCCGCGTAAATCATGGATGGTTAGATTGTCAATCTGAGTGTCAGATGAAGAAGTCGACTGATGGATTGAGGCAGGAAAATGTGTGGTGATTATCCACTTCAAGGGAAACTGACAGTTGAGACAGATCAAACCATCGCCCTTCAATCAGCCTTAAAATTGTAAAAATTCATCTTGAGAGTGATGGAGAACATAAGAAAGGTGGAGGGTGTGTGTGTGTTCAAAGTCGTTTTTCTTTGTTATATCTTGCGGTATTTTGAAGAGATATCTCCTGTCTCTTCCCCCAGTGGAATCAACCGAAGAACAAATTCCGGCAAAAAACACTATTTCTACAGTAGATGTAGCTGTAACTATAACACACGAGATCTTTTATTGCACATTGTCTTTTAAAGTTTAGAAACATCTGATGAATGAGTTTCTGATTGTCATAAACATTAAAGACCCATCTGACATTTACGTATGTAAGACAAAATATAGAAAACATAATGTACGGGAAAAAATGGCTGCTCTAAGAATAGTGAAGGTTATATTAAAATATTCTGCTATCTTTTTTTTAGTGAAGTCAAAATTTCATAAAAGCTTGGAATTCTTGAAAAAAATGTTTAGAATCGAGCACTTATTTTGTTCGCTGGAAAAGGTAATTTTGAAGGAATCCCAAAAAGATGAGGTAAGAGTTTAATTTAATATCTTTTTCAGAATTCATAATTATGTAGCAATATAACCCTATCTTCAAATTGCTTCAATTTTATTCAATCTTACAAGTTTATATTTATTGGAATAATACCTTAGGAACATTATTAAATACTATTTCTCTATCTAGAATACTACTTTATTAAAACTATTTTTAAAAATTCAAACCTCGAAAAAAATTTACCTTTATGAGCAGTTGTGAATATTTTCCACCGAATAGGGTGAAAATACTTTTTTGCACTGGAAACAGAAGAAGAGCAGAGAGATATGTGACAATTCTTTATAAAAGAGGAAAACTTCAATATAGTATATTCTATACATAAAATTATTCTATTCAAGCACACAATATTTTAAATTTATTGATTGACAATTTTTTAACTGGAAACAAAATTCGGAAATAATATTTGTTGCCATTCATATGTCTCTTTTTTCCATAAGATATTTAAAATAAAAAATTTTCTTGCGATTATCACTCAAACAAATTTTCTAAATAAACTACAAAAGAGGATTTCATCTCGTTATAATTATTTTTACAGAAATACTATAACAAAACAAAGGCAGTCGGGATTAAATTGTCTCGTGATTTAAATGTAGGGCGATGATCTAATGTGACATATTTAGTCAGTTATCCCATCCATAGTATATATTCTTTGTTGAAAATATTTTTATATCAAACTTCGAAGTATCTCATGATTTAAATGGTGAGTAGGGATTTGCTTATGCATCAGAGACTTGGCCATTGACTTTACCTGATGAAGAAGCTTTGGGAATTTTTGAGAGAAATATCTTGCGCTGTATTCTTGGTGGGATCCAAGTGAATGGATCATGGAGAAGAAGATCTAACTTAAAACTTTACAAAATTTACAAACAATCTGATATTGTCAAATTTGTCAAATTACAGAGACTTAAATGGGCTGGTCATCTGGCTAGAATGAAGGAAGATAGATGCTGCCATAAAATCTTTCTAGCAAAGCCCATGGGAAATAGACCTCGGGACAGACCCCCCGTTAAGATGGATTGACTCAGTTGAAAAAGACCTAAGAATTTTAAAGATCAAAAATGAGAAAAAAAAAGTTGCCAAAAGTAAGGATACCTGGAGAAGACTTCTAGAGAAAACCAGGGCCCACCCAGAGCTGTCGAGCCATTGAAGAAGAGGAAGGGATTTTCTAATGTGTGAAGTATTCCATACCTATCGATAGCACGTACGTGCCCTATCTTAAAAAAGTTTACAATATAAAAATTTCTAATAATAGTAGAATAAAATGTAGTAAAAAAATTTTATTGCACAAAAGATCAATGGGTAGTATGTTCTGAGAGATTATATGAAATTATAATTTTTTAACACAAAACGGCTCGAAATAGAATAAAATTTTAAACATACTGAGAGAAGAACGTAACACAGCGTTTCTCGAACTGAGGGGAGTGATAACTCTACCAAGAGGGCGCGAGCATATTTAAAAGTCGAAAACAAAGGATAATTTAAAAAAATTATTAATTTATTGAAAGTAAATAAACAAAATACATTCTGACATAAAAAAATAAAATACACATTCACACTGATGTAACACACTTTAAAATACATTGTGCAGTATAGATACATTAAAAATTAATTTAATAATACTAGCTTGGGAACAAGTTTATAATAATTACCAAATAGTCGCGGTAGCCAAGTGGTCAAGGTATCGGATAATGGCAGGCATGTCATGAGTTCGAGCCCAGTACCACTAAAGACCCGCCGTGTAGAGGAGCGATGCACGTTAAATCTGTCGAGAGCTCAAACATCCTCCCATTGTTGTGATGAGGTAGTTAGGAGAGGGGTGCCAGCTCAGGTGTCGTCCTCGTCACTTGACCATGGTTCAAAATTATGAGCTCTCGTATAGCTGAACGGAACGACGTTAGTATTCACTCACTCCTTCATAATAATTACCAGTGACTCCATGGGCTTGTCATATATAAAACTACGTACAAAAATTAGCACTTGTTAATTTGTACGGTTTATAGTTATACCTTAACTGCCGATTAAAGCGTTACGTGATTCGCTCCCCAATGCCACCGTATACCTTGTAGGCACGCGTATGTAATGTATTGGGAAGAGGGGCGAGAAAAGAGAAAAATAAACAAATTCTCTGAAATAAGTAAATACTTTGCAAACACGGTCAAGGTACTGTTTTTGCTTTCCAAAGCGGGCATAATTTTATGTGGATAGGAGTACATAGAAAAGATCGTAATTCGGAAAGAAGTATGTATACAAGTCAGGGTCAATTTACGCTTTGGCTGGGCGAGACGTTTCTGTACGGCGGTGGTACTTCAGAGATTAAAGTCGTATTGTAACTTTAGAATTGAAGTATGGTATTATTGAATTCCAGTGGCGCACATAAGGAGAGGGGATTCTGGGTCCGGACCGCTCCCAAAGCCATTGATTTGTTTTCTATTGATTAAAAACCTATGAAAATAGTATGTAAAATTGAATTGTTTGCCTTTAATAATTAACTGTGTTAATTAATACTAGTTATTTAATTAATTCAACAATATATAATTATTTGTTAAGTGTTTTTTGTTCCCGAAAATCAACAAAATCAAAAGAATATGTTGGACGGCGTATTGGAGCATGGTACTAGAATGGTGAACTTTCAACCCTGCCCCCCCCCCCTGAATAATTCCTGTGTGCACCACTGTTGAATTCAATATATTGTATTTGTATGGAGGGAGGGGACACAATGAAAATTATGATTGAATAATGGGTCGCAAATATTGAAACTTTGGCAAACACTGATGCAACATATTGTTAAGAATGATAAAATCTTAATGCTGGACATCTTCTATTATGTTTCTCAGACCTCTGTAACGTAACTTATCAATTATTTTAGCAAGCAGGCTTAACTTGAAATCATGAACTGAAACACAAGCCCCGAAACACACAGTAATACCCCGAACTTACGCGATAGGTAGAACTGAGTGATAACATGGAAAATAGGGGTATGATTTCGCATATAAATATAAATTATTTATATTTGGGACCGGAGACGAAAGAAAATCATAATTTAGGGGTAAAGAATGTTTAGTAAAATCTTAGATAGTACAAATACAAAATCGCAAGCCGATGTTAATGTGATGTAGAAGGTTTCATAAAATCTAACAAAGTAATTTGCCGGTTCAAAGATTTTTTTTGTTCTCCCGCAAAAATTTCCTCGTAGCATGGTAATATATTCTTAATTTTTGTTTTGTTGAAAAAATACGCTCATCGCGGAAGTCTATAATTTCTAAAATTTGTGGCCTTTTTTCAATTAAACTGAGACCTTCTGTCAAATTCCTAACACTCTCATTCGATCTTGAGATAGAACTGGATCTAAAGACTCAATGTCTTCCTCTTGCTTGTATTTCTACGAGCTCATCGTTAGCTCCTGATTGTGGGAATCCAACAGTTCTTGAAAGTCATCACTATCCACTACTAAATTTATAATCCAAGACTTCTTCAATCAAATTATCAATTTTACCTTTTCTTCTCCCTCAAACCAAAGACGAATCGACGAGATTTGAAAATCACGTAGTTCTGGGTTAGGGTAAGTTGAGATATTACTGTATTTCCTAGTAATTGTGTGTGTGTGTTATGATAACATAAAGCACTCCACAGTTTTACACTCGATTTTTTTTTCTATTTGAATGTGATTTAAATTAATATTGCATAGATATTCTCAACCGATGGGCCACGAATGTTGCTAAAAATCAAAAACAGAGTGAGTGAATATTAACGTCCCACTGTTCAGCTACTCGAAGGCTTTTGGGGACAGTCCGCGTAATTTTGAACCTTGGTCAAGTGATGCGGACGACACCTGAGCTGACACCCCCTCTCCCAACTACCTCACCACAACAACGGGAGGACGTTTGAGCTCTTGACAGATTTAACGTGCATTGCTCCCCTACACGGCGGGTCTTCAGTGGTACTGGGATCGAACTCATCACATGCTAGCCACAATCCGATGCCTAGACCACTTGGCAACCGCGGCCACAATCAAAAATAGAACTTCAAAACAAGTTAGTACTCAGCAAAAGCATATATATTAATACACTACTTATTTTGAAAAAAAATAAATTTCTGTCGTTAGATATGTGTACATTAACTTCAAAAAATTAGGCCTGTAATGAAAAAGATTAACAAAAAAAAAGATGAATGAAGCTTTGATTAACATCAAATTTCTCGTGAAACTAGCAAGCATATTAAAGGGAATATAAAAAATTTTAAAAAAGAATTAGAGCAAAGATAAAAAATATTTCATTTCTGTAAATTATATAATGATATAACGTTTGGATTTTAAACTCATTTTTAACATAAAGGTCCTCAAAAAATAAAAAATTCAAAAATATAAATAAACTTGTGTTCAAGCTGTGGAGATCTAAAACTTGTTCATAAAAAAGTTTTTTAGCGAGATTATATCCATTAAAAAAACACGATTCGACTCTGAGAATATAGTATATAAAAATCAATAAATTGAGCATAAGGAACATAGATTTGATTCTAACAAAAAATAATAATTTACAAACAATTTTTTTTGCTGAAATAAGACAATGCGGTAGAAAAGTCCTCAATTATTACTGACATAGATTTATTTAAAATCTTGTTTGTAGCCGCATATTGTAATAATAATATTTTTTAACCGCATCCATCAAAATTACATTCATTTTCTTCCTATTCCTTAAGTAAGACAGATTCACTATGTAAGAAAAATAATTTTTAATTAAGTAGGTTGAGCAATGGAATATTATTTTATATTAATAATATTTTTTAATGTGTGTGTAATTATTCTTAGAGCTTCCATAATACTTAATATGGAAATTTAATAAATGGTGTTTTATAGAAATTATTATAAATTAAATGTGTGAATATCTGGAATATACAGTGGGTAAAAAAAGTATTGGCAATTGCCTATAATAGATCAAATTAGCTAAAAGAAAGGAAATGCTTGACAATTTTAACTGGACATAACGAACACAGGAGGTAATAAACACACAAATCTAATGAAACTTTCATTTTAATATGTCTTTTACAGAAAATATACAACAAAAACGTATTTTTGCATGTCAAAAAAGAATTGGCACAATAATAAGTAAAATGTGAGAACAAAATCAGGATATGTTTAATACTTTGTATGCATACCTTTTGCCTTTATAACAGCTTGTAATCTGTTTCTCATAGAGAAAACCAAAGTCTTGGTTGTGCTATTGGGAATTTTGTGCCATTCTTGCAAAAATATACGCTTAATCAATTGGATTTATGTCAGGCGATTGAGGCGGCGTCTTTAACTGCGAGGAGAGTTATACAGTAACCACTCCCGGTGAGGTTTGCTGTATGCTTAGGGTCATTGTCTTGTTGAAACACAAATGATGTTCCTAAGCCAAGTTTTTGGGCACTGGATTGCAAATTATGGCGCAATATGTCAATGTACGTACGTACTGTCATAATACCATCGATGAAGCGACAGTTTACCAACTCCGTTTGCTGCCATACAGCCCAAACTAAGACGCTCCCTCTACCATGTCTCACATTCGGTGTTAAATGTTGTTTTTTCCAGTTCGGTGTTTGGCTTTCTCCACACATATTGTCGTCCATCACTCCCGAAAATGTTAAACTTCGATTCGTCGGGAAAAATAACTGTGTTCCAAAACTCATCTGATAAATTAACATGAGATTTTGCACAAAATCTAATCTCTTTCTTCTGTTTCTTTCCGAAATGAAAGGTTTCTTTCTAGCTGCCCTTCCATAATAAATTTCTTCATGTAAAACATTCCGTATAGTCTGTACACTAAAAGTTTTATGCGAAGTATTAGCAACATCTTTGGCTAACTGGGGTGCACTTATTTTGGGATTTTTCTTAACCTCTTTGATAATGCTACGTTTCTCCCTTGCAGAAAATATTCCAGGCCGTCCACTTCTAACCTTATTTTCTGTGGATCCTGTCTCGTTGAACTTTTTTACAACACACTTCTGACAGTAAATAAACTTATGTTCGGCTGTATTCCTATAGCACGATAAGTTAAACCCTCTTTTCTGAGCTGAATAATCATAGTTTTAACATTAACATCCAACTCCTTCGATTTCGAAGCCATTTTATCACAGCATTTACAAAATAACGTTTCAAAAATTTTGAAATAGCACTGCAGACTTTATGCTATAACAGGCTTTCTTATCAGTCTAAACACGTGACCTCAACATGACAAAATTTACATAACAGTTAGAACTTTGCCAATACTTTTTTGACATGCAAATTTACGTTTTTGTTGTATTTTTTGTGTAAAAGGCACATTAAAATGAAAGTTTCATTAGATTTGTGTGTTTATTACCTCCTGTGTTCGTTATGTCCAGTTAAAATTGTCAATCATTTCCTTTGTTAGCTAATATGATCAATTATAGACAATTGCCAATACTTTTTTACCCACTGTATACAATAAAAAAATGTTATAATCTTTTTAAAATTACCACAGCTGTGTGTGTGATTAATTTACTTGGTTAAGTTGCATACTTCAAAAAAAGTAATAATAATAATAATTTGTTAAATATACACAAACAAAACACATAACGAACATTCGCGCAACAAAAATACAATTAAGTTTAAATTTAAGGATTTAATATACATTGAAGTATTTAAGATACAAAGAAAAACCTTAAGCACACACACACACACACAAAACCTATCTATATACAATTTCGTTAAGCAAACATACTACAGTCAGATGCAAAAAAATGTCTCATAAAAAATTTAACGGATTACCTAAAACATCAGCTCTTTTTTTAAATATAAAATTTCTTAAATAAATGTATTTAATAAATATGACACAAAAAAAAGTATTTAATGGCACAATAAATGGCTTAGAATGTCGAAAATTAGGCTTTTCCAAGAATTTAGCGAAATCAAATCCATACCGTAAAATTATTGAACAAAATACAAATATTAAAACATAAGATTGATTCAAATAAATACCTTCGATTTAAAAGTACATTTAAAACTTTTACTTTTTTATTCAATTATATATTAGAATCAAATGTTATAAAGCTTGTAATTTTAAAAATATATTCTGAATAATTTCGGAGCATAATAATATTATCCAATAGATGTGTGTGTGTGTTGTGTGTGTGTGTTGTTGTGTGTGTGTGTGTGTGTGTCTTGTGTGTGGTGTAGTGTAATGTAATGAACTTAACTCCAAAATTAACCATTAAAATATTAGCAATTAATGTTAGATTATTAATTCTTTTCTGGCTGAAAATTATTCTAAGTCTTTGAAATATATATATATATATATGTAATAATCCCCACTAATTCTTCTTAATAACTTTTAATTACCTTTGGTCCATCCCTTCAGGGGACCAACGTTTTAGTAATAAGTTAACCAGCCTCCTAACGAGAGGATTTTAAACTACATCCATCCACCCACACAGATCACGTGATTTAAGCTGCCTATAAATAGCGAGATTAATGGAGACCGTTCTCTTTCGCTTCTGTATTTTGTCTGCGTAAACATGTAGCTGGCTGCCGCGTGTGTTTGTGTGAGTGTATTGTGTCGTCCCTGTGATGTCTTATGTGTTGAAGATGGATAATAAACAAGTTTATTCAATCACCGGAATGCCTCGTCAATATCATCCAAAAAAACCATCAACAATAGCGATCATATTATTAAAGAAATTATGCCAACGTCGATTACATATATATATAATTCATTTAAAAAGATCTTATCTTCGGGAAGAAAGGAAGAATGATTCCCATCCAATAAAGCGTAAAAAGAATAATGAAATACAAACATTTTATTAGTTAAAAGATAACATTTACGTTTCATAAAAAAACGTACAGACATATAATGACCTAAATAACTTTAAAAGCATTCATTTCATTTGTTTTCTAGGGAATCTATTATTCTTGAGTTGTGACTCATGGATTGTATAAATTCTTATCTACTTTCCCCGGATTAAAGATGATATAAAATTTAAATCCTTATATACAAAAAAAAGTATATCCCTGGTTTTGTTTTTTTTTTTCTTCTTTTTTTTTGTAGTTATTCTTTATTTTATGTGAAAGCTGTATTTATATATTAGAATGAGGAAATGTGAATTATGTTTTGTATACCATTTAATTATTTCTTGGAAAAATTATTAATTTTAAGATATGATTCACTTAAAAAGATTCTAGCGTAAAAGATGCGGAACTGCATTCAATTTGTCAAACCTACATTTTTAAGCGCAGTCAGTATTATAAAATTCGGAAAATTTATGATAAAGCAAATTCGAAATAACTGCTGTTTTTGTTTATTTATGCACAGTCAGTTATGTAATTCCGGGAATTTAAAATTTTCTGATTGAATTTAGAACGCAGTTTTAAAATATTCTTAAAATTTCTATAAAGTAAAGATTCCCCCCCCCCTTGAATTAGACTTCTGGTTAGTCATATAAAAGATAATAAAAATATGCCTAAAAATTGTTTTTGATATATCTATTTGTGTAAAAAATTCGCTTGTAAGAGACATAAATGTTTTTTTCTTCAAAGTATATTACTTTTTTCAAAATTTTACAGCAAGTTTTATTTTTGATGATATGGATATTAAATCACAAATATCACTATTTTGTAACTACCTAGAAACAGACCACCAGCAAAGGTGATGTCCTGATAAATAAAAAACTCGTTAAGACTCATAGAATTTTTTTTTTTTTACTAATCAAGTTTACGTGGAAGACAAATGGCATCAGAACGCAAGCACCAAACCATGAACTTTCCAAAGGCGACTTAGAACTACTCAATCGAATTGACTCTGAGTTTTAGCTTTCCACGAAAGGATTTTGATATCAACGTGTGATACCACCCTGGAATTGAAATTCAAGTCGTTGTCTCTATGTTCATTTTTTAAAAAGCTTCTGATACGCGAAACACAACGCGCGCACACTTTATCTAATGAAATATCACAAATTCGGGACTCAGAATAAAAGAAAAAACCCGTTCTTGAGGAATATTTCGATTCTGCTTCGGACAAACATAAATCATTTGGACAGAGTGATTCATCTTAGTTTACACCGGAGTATTTTAAAATTCGACACACAAACGTCTGATCCGCGTTTTCTTTTTTAAATAAATAAAAATCAATATATGTATTAAGTACGAATATAATGAAATTATGAATTATTTTGGCAACACACACAAGCACAACGTTATCGAAAAGTCGCCTTGGTGTTCTAAGGTGTCCTAATGCGTTTGAAAGATTCGCGATTAAATGTTATTCCAAAAGGTTAGGATGGATCTCAAGTTGTTTACATGTACTTAAATGAGGTGAAGTTCAGTGACACTTCTATGACATTTGTGGTTTTGTTTTTATTCGTTTTAAAGAGTCATTAAGAAAGAATCTTTTGTCCACAGCAAACCGGATTTTTAGCGATTTGGGTGTAAGTGTTTACTCGAGCGTGGAGAAGAATATTCAAGTTGAGTATAGTGATTTTTTTCTACTAATCAAGTTTACGTGGAAGACAAATGGCATCAGAACGCAAGCACCAAACCATGAACTTCAAGGCGACTTAGAACTATTCAATCGAATAGACTCTACTCTAGTTTAGCTTTCACGAAAGGATTTTGATATCAACGTGTGATACCACCCTGGAATTGAAATTCAAGTCGTTGTCTCTATGTTCATTTTTAAAAAGCTTCTGATACGCGAAACACAACGCGCGCACACTTTATCTAATGAAATATCACAAATTCGGACTCGGAATAAAAGAAAAAACCCGTTCTTGAGGAATATTTCGATTCTGCTTCGGACAACAAAATCATTCGGACAGAGTGATTCATCTTAGTTTACACCGGAGTATTTTAAAATTCGACACACAAACGTCTGATGCGCGTTTTCTTTTTAAATAAATAAAATCAATATATGTATTAAGTACGAATATAATGAATTATTTTGGCAACACACACACAAGCATTAGCGTTATCGAAAAGTCGCCTTGGTGTTCTAAGGTGTCCTATATGCGTTTGAAAGATTCGCGATTAAATGTTATTCCAAAAGGTTAGGATGGATCTCAAGTTGTTTACATGTACTTAAATGAGGTGAAGTTCAGTGACACTTCTATGACATTTGTGGTTTTGTTTTTATTCGTTTTAAAGAGTCATTAAGAAAGAATCTTTTGTCCACAGCAAACCGGATTTTTTAGCGATTTGGGTGTAAGTGTTTACTCGAGCGTGGAGAAGAATATTCAAGTTGAGTATTAATGTGTGTGGAGTTCTATATTCATTATAAACACAGTAACAGCTTAAGGGAAGATTGGAATGTTTGAATTAAAACTTTTTTGCCAAAACTGTTATGAATGAAGTAAGTTGGTGACGAAGCTCCGGCAAACGTAGAAATTCATATGTTTAATCTAAATATTTTTTTAATATAATAAATATTATAATTTATTTTATGGTTGCTTTTTACATTATCTGAAATTAAAAAATGTCACAAAATAGATAAATCTTGTATTTTTACTTAAACATAAAAATATTATCTTAAGAAGATATAAATCCGTGATAGACTGGAGTGTAGAACTTGTAAAATAATGAAAAGGCGAGGCTAAATGTGTTTTTTTCAATCTCTTATTTATATATAAATTTTCATTCCTAAGAACTCTTTTAAAGAATAGAAAGCTGATATTGACTTTAAAAACAATATTATTTTAATGATAAAAACAAAGAGTACTTAAAAATAATATCTCTTATATTTACTAGGGCGATTCGCTATCAGACCGACAACTTGCAGGGCGTGTAGGGGGTATAGAAACTACTCGAATCCCTTAGGAATGCAGGATCGCAAATGCCGTAGTTGCGAGCTATGGTGCAAAGCAGCAGAGAAAAGAACAGAACAGCAACACATTAATAGGATAGAAACAGGGCGTAGCTACAACCGTATCAATGATAAAGGGCCCCAAAATGTATAACTACTCACTAACAGGGTTCTCATATCTAAAAAGGACCCCGAAGGAATTTTGATACAGAACCCGCTCAGAATTGCTACGCCAGAGGACAAAAGCCTTTTATTGAACGGTTGTACTATAACAGGTACAATATTACGATCAGAAGTCGTATAGTCGTAGCATAGAATCCCTTACGTTCTGGAAGATCCCCGGCAAGTCACGTATCCTCCCGGTAGCTACAGATATTCGAGCAATGATATCTTCAACTAAAGGAACTGTAGTTTCGTACACCATACATTTCATGTGACCCAAAAGAAGAAGTCCATGCATAACAGATCCAGTAATCTGGATGGCCAATGAACCGGGCCAACACGACCTATCCACTGCTGTCCAAAGGTTTGCTGTTTGGTTTGCTGCGAGTATCCTCCATACAATGGATTGAGATAAACCCACTTGTTGGGCTATCGCTCGAGTATTCGTACTTGGATTGTATTCTACCTGATATAAGACCTTTTCATTGCCAGGTCATTCCTGGCATTTCCTTTTTCATGAACCTGGCCGGTTTATTCCTTTTATGCCTCGTCGTTTGCTGTCGGTTCATTGTAGCTCTTGTCAACCCGTTCAAACCATGAACACACATATGTGATCGCGTTTCTTCCTCCAGGGCCCACGGTATCATATATATGTTTGCGCTTTCCTGCTCTGAGGCCCATGATTACACCGTTGTGGTTTGAGTTTAGAGCGGCGGCACTATATACACATGGCGGTTTTAAGTCCGTTTTTTTTTTGAGTAACGTTTCACAAAACTTAGAGCTTTAATATGTGCTCTCGGCTCAAGTATTTTTTTTAATTAGATCGGGATATTTATGAATGTAGAAATCTGCACGTGTTTAGCTCTTTCGGGAGAATCGGGGCATTTAAAGGTTCGTGATTTATTGCAGTCTGGATTTCTGTTTATATTTTGACTAAGTTGGAAAAGATGGAAAGCTTATTAGTTTATTGGGACAGTGCTACTCAAACTTTCAATATTTGCTACTCAATATTCAATCATAATTTTTTCATCGCCCCCCTCCTCCATTAAACAACAATGTATTGAGTTCAATAACAATGAACTTTAATACTAAAGCTACGATACGACATTAACCTCTTAAGTGCCACCGGCGTATATAAATGTTCGCGTTCAGCCAGTGTGTTAACTGCAATGGACGTATATATAAGTCTTTCCGAAGTACGATCTTTTCTGTGTACTGCTATTCATAAGACTGTTCCAAAGGCTTTGGAAAGCAGTAAAAGGACCTTGACAGAATTTGCGACAGAGATTTACTTATTTCAAAATATTCGCTTATTTATTCTTTTGAAGCTCCTTCCCCCCTCCAATATACCACATACGCTTGCCTACGTGTTAAAAAAGGGTGGCATTGGGGAGCGAATTTGCGTAATTTTAAATCGGCATTAAGAGATTAATTATTCGTTTCTATATATAATTTTGTATATGACAAGTCCATGGGGTCATTAGTAATTATTAAACTGTTCTAACTTAGTAGTTAACTTAGTTCTTAAATTAATTATAAATACATATTGCGCAGTACTGATATATATATAAGTGTATTATATCAGTGTAAATGTGTATTTTATTTTTATTATGTTAGAATATATTTGTTTATTTTGAGTAAATTAATGTTTTTTAAATAATCTTTGGTTTTCGACTTCCCAATATGCTCGCGCCCCTTTCGTAAGGTTATCGCTCCCCTAGGGAGGTGCGCTCCACAGTTTGAGAAACGCTGTATTGGACATTAGACAAGAATAATAATAATTTCTGTGTTTTTTTATTTTTGGTTCGTATTTGCAACAATAATTTTTATTCTCAAAAACATTTAAAAAGCAGATGATTCATTTTTAACGAAAAAGAATCGTTTATTCTTCTGACTCATTTTTAATTCAGTAAGAACAAACAATTCTGTTTCATTGCTGTTGCAACAAGAGTTATCAATGCGTGGAGAAGGGCTCTCGGAGCGCTGACTCTCCAATGACAGTATATCCTCGAACCATAAGAACAGAAAACATAATACTAATGTGATATTAAGAAACCTATGAGCAGTATAATGATTAATTAAAATTTTTTATAAAAAGATATATACTTTTATTTAAAAGATTTGTATATATTTATCGTTTGGGATTTGCCAGATATTATTTTGTAAGTTTTGAGCCTGTTTTATTTTAATCATCATGGTCAAAAGGGTGAAAAGAGTACTTTTTTTTTTATGAAAATATAAACATTTACTGTAAAACTCGCAATTTTTATTTAAATACAGCGAAAATTTTTGGACTGTGTATTCAGATATTATCAATGATAATAAATTGTAAATTTTACCGTATTTGATTGCATCAAAGATTTTACATGAGTTTTTAAATAAAATTATAGGCGCTTAGCAGTGAAATCACCCTGTCCCGTGCGTGCGTATACTTTCGGAACGTGCAGGCTGGGGAAACGTTTCTTTCTCCTGAAGGAATAAAAAACTAATTTCATGTAACCTCCTGTTCTAACTAGTCAAAATCGTGTGATGGGGAACCCGCCTGTTCGGGTAACGTTCCTAGTACAACAACGTACCCGTTACAATCCACAGCTGAATACTCGATCAGCATGTCGACTAGATCCTCGTTTGAAAACGAGTTCATCCTACTACCTCGGGAAACACATCGCAAATGTCTACTTCTACTTCCAGCAGGAGTAGAAGTAGGAAGGTGTTCACGAAAGGAAGGTGTTCACAGCAGGAGGTTCCGAAATCCTTCGTTCAGCGTCATCTACCGCAAGACTGTATAGATAAATCTTCAGAACTTCGGAAATTCCATGCAGCACCGCCAGACGACTTCTGGTAGAAATTTCGAACATTTCTGTTGCACAACATTTCCATAAAATCAGGGGCGTCTTAAGGCATGGGCCAAGTGGGCCAGAGCCTCGCCCTTGGTAGGGGCCTCGTTTCGCGTTCTCGACTCTGTTTTAATAAGATCATGATCCGGATAATTTTATGGTCAAATATTATTCCGTACATATCTTCCGAAAAACAAGGAATTTCCAACTGCATGTCAACAAGCAAAAGTGGTTAGAATGTATTATGTGATGACCGTTATCCAAGTCTAGGCTAGGCCTAATACCTTAAGCCAGCGTTTCTCAAAACTGTGGGGCACGCCCCCCCCTAGGGGTCCATGATAACCCTATGAGGGGGGCGTGAGAATGTCGAAAACAAAATATTATTTAAACAAATTATTAATTTACTGAAAGGAAGCAAAACAAAATACATCGACGTAATGAACAATAAAATACACATTTACAATGATAATATATTTATAATATTTCAACACTGCTCATGTCTTGATAATTATTCAAATACTAAGCTAAGAAAAGTTTAATAACTGCTAGTGACTCTATGGGCTTGTATGCAAATTTATATACAAAAATACTTATCTTGATAATATGTATGGCTTATATTTAAACTCGAATTGTAGCTTTTTACGTAAAAGTAAATTATAGAATTCAATACATAATTATTGTATGGAGGGGGCGCGATGAATATTATGATGAAAAACTGAGCCTCAAATCTTGAAAGTTTGAGAAGCGCTACCATAAGCAATCATTCAACCAACTCCTTTAGTCAAAATGCGGCCATCAGTCGAGCCGGTTTGTGCCTAAGTTTTTGAGATTATGAGTCGTGCACATTTATTTATTTCATTTTACAATGTAATCAGGGGCGTAGCTATCACCGTATCAATGATACGGGAGCCCCACGCTTCAGGGGCCTCAAAATGCATTAGCAGAAAATCGTAAGAGGTTAAGGGGCCCTAGAAAATGGCCCCAACGACTTTGATACAGGGCCCTCTTGGGCCTAGCTACCCCAGTGAATGCAATTTATATACTGTCCACTTTGAAATATCTCAGGGGGCTTACTTTTGCATAGGGGCCCAGGGACTCAAAAAATCTTATCTAGGCACAGGGCCTCAATGTGTCTTAAAATGTCCCTGTATAAAATGTTTTCTGTCTCAAAAATGTATCGCTTTTTCTGTTCTATTTCTCTGTTTCATTGCACCATAGCCGGTAACTACGGCATTTGCGCCCCTGCATTCCTATGTGATTCCAAGTCATCTTTGTACCCCCTGCACACACACACACACATATATATAAATATATATATATATATACATATATATATAGTAAACATATGGTATTGATCCCTGATGTTGTTTGTGTTTGGTAGAGGTAAACATAATACTTAAAAGTTTCAGTAAAAATCCTACTTAAGAGAGATTTATTAACCTTGAAAATTGTAATAAGACAAAACATTTGAATAATTTATTAAAAATTTCAGTAAAATTATGATAAGATAATAATGTAAAATAATTTGTGCCACAATAAAGCAACTTTCATAGGAGTATCGATTTCGCATCCTTTTAAGCATTGTGAAATGTAAAATATTTGTAAAGTTTTACTTATTTTCAATTCGTAATAAACGTGTCCGTATTCATTGTAATTAAAAATACAAAAAAGATTAAAAAAATTAGTACATAAATTAAAAAGAACACTTAATGAATGAGATAAATGCATGTGTGTGTGTGATGTATGTCATAATTACACAATATAGGGTGTGATAGATTGGTGGTTATGGTTCCGGGCTTGTGACCGGTGTTTTATGAGTTCGAAACCTAATTTCACTGAAGACCTGCCATGTAGAGGGAATGATGCACGTTAAATCTGTCGAGGCTCAAAGTTATCTCGTTGGTGAGGAAGAGTAGAGGTGCCAGCTCAGTGTCATCCTCGTCACTTCCTCATGGTTAAGAAATAAGAGGTTTATCGACAACTTCCTGTTACTTCAATTGCGACATAAAATTATATGTTGCTATTGTTGTCGTGTCCTTCCTGAAGAGAAGGAATGAAGGTTGCCAGAACCTGAGACAGGTTGGACTTCTACAAGATAGATGGTGGCATCACTTACCTCCACTTCCACTATTTAGTCATGGAATTGGAGGGAAGGGAAATATTCTCCAGCCCTTGCACACCCGTGGTTTCTGCTGCGACTACCCACAAGACTTTCGGACCTACTGATTTAACGAGCATGTACTCCGTGTGTACTCAGAGGGCATTTGGTGGCATTGGGCATCGAACCCAGACCTCCCGGTCCGATGCTCTAACCACTAAGCTACCCACGGGCCCAATAAAATCGGGTCAATCAGTTCATGAGCGTCACAGCAGCCAACTTTTGCTTTTTACAGAAACTTCTTACATATTTGAAAGTTGCATATTTGCTCACAATAATAATCCTCATAGATAAACAAAATGTGTTTTTAATTTCAGAGTGCAAGATTTTGTTTTTATTTTGAAAATCTTTTCGAAGAATATTAATACTTGGACAATTTTTATCCAATTATCGAATTTAAAATTGTACTTGTGCTTATTACTGCACTTGAATGAATGAATGTTTATTAACACCGTACTCTAAAGGAACACGAGGGCTATTGGCGACGAACCTCGTAATTTTGAGCCACAGCAAATTTAAAGCGCATCAACCTCTCTATAAGGTGGATCTTCAGGGGCACAAGACTCGAAACACCATTCACGAGTTCGTGACCATGGCCACCAATGAAAAATACACAATAACGTTTATCATGGGACTGTCATAAAAACCCATTATATATTTTTACTGTACGGTAAATAAATATAAATTAAAAGATGAAATTGATTGTTCATTAACACCACTTTTTATAGCTACACCAAGTGGCCGTAATAGCCTACTGGTCTTGGCCGCGAGCTCGTGGCTGGTGTTGTCTAGTACCATTATAAAACCCTTCCGTGCAGAGGGGTTGATACGCTTTAAATCTGTCGAGGTGTCGGTTTATTGATGTGTAACATCTTTACTCTCGGTTGCTGGATATTTGTTGGAGTGATTTCGTGAAAAGGGACGGAAATGCGTAACAGGAAGTCGGAGAAGCGCGCACTGTTTGATTTGACCAATAAGCGCACTTGGTGATGTCTCTTCACTACCCTCGCTCGAGGTCCAACTCTACTAGCCATCAAGCCGGCGAAGAGAGCGCTATTTGATTTGACCAATCAGCGCGCTTGGTGGTGTCTCTTCGCTAGCCTCGCTTCGAGGTTCAACTCTAGTAACCATCAAGCCGGCAGCTTTTTTATATCGTTAAATGTAGCATTTCAAAAGATTCGAATTTAAAAACTCGATTTCGTTTTCATGACTTTAAATCCACTTCGCTCATACCAGCAAGTCTTGTTAGACTTCATTCAGAATAAGCTTGCAATTCTTACACTCAATTGTCAAAGTCTCAAGGGTCGTTGTGTGTGAAATCGCTCTCTGAGGATATATTTATACATGTGTAAACTGTATATTAATAATTATATTTCTTGTTAAGCGTCTGACAAAGTTCATCATTCTTAAAAAAATGCAAGTAAGTTATATGGAATTAGTGCAAATCCTTTTCATACTTTGAGGTTAATTCCTGTCGCTGTCAATATAAAATTTTTAATTGTGATTAAAAAAGATTTCTCGATTAAAAAAACTAATTAAGTGAACGGGTATTTTTGATTTTCTTTAATATTTCTTATTTTTAAACACGCGCTTGATGGTGTCTCTTCGCTACCCTCGTATCGGGTCCAACTTTAGTAGCAATCAAGCCGTCAGCTTTTTGTTTTATATTGTTAATTTTAGCGTTTGAAAAGATTGGAATTCAAAACTCGATTTCGTTTTCATGACTTTAAATCCACTTCGCTCATACAGCAAGTCTTGTTAGACTTCATTCAGGATAGCTTGCAATTCTTACACTCAATTGTCAAAGTCTCAAGGGTCGTTGTGTGTGAATCGCTCTCTGAGGATATATTTATACATGTGTAACTGTATATTAATAATTATATTTCTTGTTAAGCGTCTGACAAAGTTCATCATTCTTAAAAAATACAAGTAAGTAATATGGAATTAGTGCAAATCCTTGTCATACTTTGAGGTTAATCCCTGTCGCTGTCAATATAAAATTTTTAATTGTCATTAAAAAAGATTTCTCGATTAAAAAAACTAATTAAGTAAACGGGTATTTTTGATTTTCTTTAATATTTCTTATTTTTAAACACGCGCTTGATGGTGTCTCTTCGCTACCCTCGTATCGGGTCCAACTTTAGTAGCAATCAAGCCGTCAGCTTTTTGTTTTATATTGTTAATTTTAGCATTTGAAAAGATTGGAATTCAAAAACTCGATTTCGTTTTCATGACTTTAAATCCACTTCGCTCATACCAGCAAGTCTTGTTAGACTTCATTCAGGATAAGCTTGCAATTCTTACACTCAATTGTCAAAGTCTCAAGGGTCGTTGTGTGTGAAATCGCTCTCTGAGGATATATTTATACATGTGTAAACTGTATATTAATAATTATATTTCTTGTTAAGCGTCTGACAAAGTTCATCATTCTTAAAAAAATACAAGTAAGTAATATGGAATTAGTGCAAATCCTTTCATACTTTGAGGTTAATCCCTGTCGCTGTCAATATAAATTTTTTAATTGTGATTAAAAAAGATTTCTCGATTAAAAAAACTAATTAAGTAAACGGGTATTTTTGATTTTCTTTAATATTTCTAATTTTTAAACATGTGCTTGATGGTGTCTCTTCGCCACCCTCGTATCGGGGTCCAACTTTAGTAGCAATCAAGCCGCCAGCTTTTTGTTTTATATTGTTAATTTTAGCATTTGAAAAAGATTGGAATTCAAAAACTCGGTTTCGTTTACTTGAATCTAAATTCACTTCACACATACCAGCAAGTCTTATTATATTAGACTTCATCCAGAATAAACTTGCGATTCTTACGCTCAATTGTCAAAGTGTCAGGGCTCGTTGTGTATGAAATCTGAAGTTATATTTATATGTGTAAACTATATTTATAACTATATTTACTGTTAAGCGTCTGACAAAGATCATCATTCTTAAAAAAAATACGAGTAAATAATATATGGACATTATTGATCGTCAAACAAGTGGGCTGGGTATTGTTAGTCAATATATTGGGGACATATGCGTGGCAGAATGCTTATTTGAAAATGGACAAACAGTCATTTCGGGGGTCGCATACATTTCTCCGAATCAAACAGTTAAAAAAATTTTTTAAGATTTCTTGCATTTTGTACTTTTACCGTATACAGAAGGTGGTTCTGCTCTTTTTTAAAAAAACTCACTCACTTCCCATGATTTTGAATAGTGATTTTAACGTTAACTTCAGTTTGCCAGAAGCTGAGCCACTCATAGCTTTTCTGAAAGATGAACTCAAGCTCGACATGAACACAAATCGAAATGTTCGACAACTAACAGTGGTACTGTTACTGACGCTGTTTTTCAACGATTTTTAAAATACTTTGAAATCACAAGTATATGTGTCATATTTTAGTTTTCATAAATCTATTGTCTACGCTCTTCCCCAAATTGAACAAGGATAAATAATTTTTATAAAAAAATTGCATTACTCCTTGTGTTAATTAAATGAAATTTTCATTAAAGATATATTTATTCGATAAAAAATTATTTCCAATCATACCCGATGCATTTTTTCAGGATTAAAATCACCATTGCGTATTTACCACGATAACATGTCAGATGTTAGACATCATATGCGACTACTGTAAGGCTCGTTTTTTTTAACTTTGAATTATGATACTCAATGTGTTATTGATTAAATGAGAGGCTCTCATAAGTTTACAGCAAGAGGTGTTTTTTTTTTCTAATTATAATTTCTAATTAGAACAACTACAGGAGTTTTATCTAGAATTTCCCGTCAAGATTTACTTTTGGAGAGTAATGAAGAAAACAAGACTAAAAAAAAAATTATTGTTACCATCTCCAAGTTATTTTTTCCAGTCGTTTCGGTGATTTAAAAGTAGCGTGCCCGCATCGTAATCCTAAAGTTGCGAGTTCGGTCCCGGATGAAGACAATAGATTTTATGGATGGGAAAATCGTAGTCACGAATGTCATATGGTTATGTGAAGGATTCCTTGGGGGGAGTATCAATTTGGCACTGGAGCTCTTGGCAAAATTAAATCACATCAAAATTTAGCATTCGACGAGGTCAAAATTTAGTACCTGATGCCGCCACTATATATACTGAAATGGCTCTCACATTTGGGGACTTGCTTAGTTGCCAATATGCAACCTATTAGGGTGGGGGGGAAAACGTTATTTTTTCCTGTAAGTAGCTATGAGTGTTTTGTTATTGCAAGAAAAATAAATCAACTACACTTAGTTAATACTTGCGTTGTAAATAATTATATGAACAAACTTTAAATTATTGACATTTTTAGTTACTAAGGGATATTAGTAAGTTGAAATTGGTCTCCGAAAAAAATTCATAATCCAGCGGTAAATGAATTATTCAATACATCTAGCTTATTAGTTCTATAAAATGCGATTATGACTTTTACTATCATGAAACATCATCGAACGTAACAGGAATGTTTAAGGAAAAAATATGTATAAACAAATAACTAAAAAATTTTGTCTTGTGTATTAAAACAATTAATATATTCTGCGTACATATTATTTTTTTCAAAGTTGCTTTCATAATTCTTTTTCCTTAGTGTTTATGTATACTAGAATGAAATTTCATTCATGATAGCAATGACGTGATTTTCATTCATGATAGCTTTTAAGAATTAAAAATCAAATAAAACTTACCTACATCCTACTATAATAACAGCTAATAACAGGTTTGAGATCGGGTCACATTACGTATTCTATTTAAGAACCGCTTCAATTAGAATGCAAAAAATCATCACTATGTTCAACTTCCATGAATGGCTATAGAACATGTTCCTTGCACGAAAAAAGTAGTTCTTTGATTCTCTAATGACGGTGAATATGTGTTTGAATAATTAAATTAAGTATAGTCATCTCTTTTTCCCCCCGACATTTAATAACATATTAGTTAATAGATGGTCTATATGTACTCAAACTGCATCATGTGCCATAAGTTATTGCGAATATTTTTTGTTACTGACAATTAAACTTAATGTGTTTAATTTTTTGCTTGTTGAAATTTTTCTACGCTAGTTAAAAGAAAAAGTTTTATGCACGAGGTATGGTAATAAAAATTTTTAAAAATTTAAACAATTAAATAAGATATTTAAAATCTCTTGCTGTTTAATTTTATTATATATAAAATAATGTATCTATTTTATTTGGAGCTATTACAGGAAAAGTGCATTACTTCCAAAATTTCTGTTAAATATCATACTCCATCGCAACATACAATTATTACGATGTGTATTTATTAAGAATATTCCTTTCTTCTTTTTTATCTGTGAGTGCGCATAGCATGCTTGAGGAAATTGATCGCCGTAGTTATTGAAACGTAATAGTTTAACATAGAATGAGAGCTACAGTCAGAGCCATTTTTAACCTCCCCCGGGCCCTAGGCACTTCAAATTATTATATAAAGAATATATGTATATAAAGACGGTTTGCAGGGGTTTTTTTTATTATTATTGAAAATATTTATAAATCTCCGTGCACCACAAAGTATCTCATCGGCTTACAGAAGTAAGTATAAAATACAATATAAAAAAAGGCATAAAAGAATAAAGAAAATCTTAGTTATGAAGGATTTCAAATGTTTACAAGGAATTTAAGGAAATTGTCAAAACAACTTATGGTGGAAATAAGTTGGTGAAAATCAGGAGGCCAATTTATATTAATGCACTTGAGAGAGAGTGAGTAATATTTATATATATAGCCTCGCTGTAAAAAGTTGTACGAAAGGGCTATTGGTGACGGACCTCGTGGTTTTGAACCATGGTTTAGTAATGAGGAAAACATCTAGCTGGCATCTACTCTCCTAACTTCCTCACCAAACCATTGGGAAGACGTTTGAGCCTTGACGTATTTAACATCCAGTGGCTTCATCTACACAGTGGGTCTTCAGCGGTACTAGGCTCGAACTCATGACGTGCTCTGCCACGAGCCAGTGACTTTGACCTCTAGGCTACCGCGGCCACATTAATGTCTTTGAGAGCCAGCCTTCGGATTTTTCTTTCTTTGATAAACTTGAAGCACACAGGAGGATCATACATTCTATATTTTCTTCCCCAACAATACTACGCTCACCAAAGATGAAAGAACCAAATACGTAACCAAATTAAATTTGTTCAAATAATTTTTAAAGTTACCACGAGCAGTAAAAAATTGGGCTATTTTGTAATTATAGTAAAAAAAAATGATGGCATGACAATCTCTTATAAATGGATGGAAAAAATTTCTTTGTTAAGCTCCCTTCATTTGAAATTAGATTTTCTTGGTTCCAAGACCCTACCATTCTTTCCCTCATAACCTTCTTGTAAAAGGATTTAGGAATATTAACATGTTGCACTTGGTGGCGAGTTTTTGCAAAAAATTCGGCCCGGTCATTTCCAAAGTCATTCATATGTCCGCAAACAAATGCAAAAACTATCGGGATGTTTCTATATTTCAAGCTTTTAAGTCGCTTTTGGATCTCGACGATTATGTTGTTAGAAGAAGAAATACAATTCAGAGAATCCAAGAAAGAAAGAGAATCGGTACAATTGAGATAGTTTAAGATGACACAATTTTGTTCAATGATCTATTTAAGTTTAAACATAAAAAAAAGTTCAACTACAAAAATTGTGCATTTATCACGAATTCTTAAATTGAAATTGCTCGGATTCAATACCATTTCTGAAGACATTAAATGCAAAACCAACTCTGTCATCAATTTTACTGCTATCTGTATAGCAAATAACAAGGAAATCATACTTGGGTTTGTTGCTAAATTGAATAATATTGATCAACGATACCTAATAAGTTTCAATCGTTAAATATATTATTTTTTCATATAATTTGAAAATGGATTGTTTAGATATTCAAATGGGATTTAATTAATCCAAACCCTGAAGATGCCGATCAAGCAACGCATTTGTATCTTATCCATTAAGGTGGAAACACAAAAACAAAGTGTGGGAAATGTGTCTAAAGCAGATCTTCGAACCGGAACTGAACCGAAAACCAGAAAACCCCGTTATTTTGGTCGGAACGAAAACTGGAACTGAACCGAAAAAAATATCAGTTTATTTCGGTTCGATGTATCTTCAGTCATTTTTTGCGATAACCCTCTTATCAGTTTTCAATTTAACGTCAACCATATAACCAGTGCCGATTTACCCACTGGGTGATTGGGACGGACGCCCAGGGGCCCGGAGCCCAGATAAGCTAGACTTCGATCCTTCAGTGTCAAGGGGGCCAGTAGATCTTCTGTGCCCAGAGGCCGAAATGAGCTTAAATAGGCACTGCATATTTTTAAAATCGTTGAATGTACATTACTATGTGACGGAGCTATACGCGTTTATTACTAACCCCTTGGGGACTCTTCTGGGGAAACATTTTTACCAACCAACTTTTACCGAAGGTAAGAAAACGTGATTATGCAAATTAAGTATATTATATAAATTCTGTATTCGCAAGTTTTGAGAGTTAGTTGGTGAGTGGAGGACGTGAGTTTATTGAGTGCAAATCTAAGTTTATAAAAGTGTCAATTGAAGAATTCCAAGAGAGGATCACTCGGATGTGATCGAATCCAGTTAAAAATTAACGCTCAAGGCCTCAACAGTAGGACTTCACAAGAATACAGGTATCGTGAGCCTTATTTAATTAGAAGTTAAAAAATAACTTATTAGAGCACTACGGAGTTGAAATTGAGCTTGTATAAGTTATCGTGGAATCAGTTGAGGGTCCCAGGCTAACGGTCTCACCTTCGCGCTCTGCATACTCAACATTCTTAATTGGATTATTATTGTGCTTGCTTGATATTTTGTGACAATAAAATAATTAGAGTGAATCATGTCGACTGCTTATTCAGTTCTTTTCACACTTCTAGCCGGGTCCGAGAGTAGACAAGGGAGATTAGAGGAAGCAGGTACCGACACGCATTACAACTTCTCGAATTCATATTTTGATGTTCACTATACTTTTCTGTTTCAGTTTCGATGAAATTACTTGTAGAAGGTAGATTTAATTTTGAATTAACTTGAAGTATAAAAGGTTTCTTAAGAAAAATATCAGTCTGAGTTATATTTTTCGCATCTTAACATGCGATCATCCACGGATGTTTGTATAGACTGTTTACATAGACCAGGTTGTGCAAAGAATATTTGTAACAAATTACAGTTTTCAGAAAATTCCATTTCAATCCTAAACAAGGAAGCACAATCTTCTGTTGAAAGCAATGAAAATAAAAACGATTTAGAGACTTTTTTTAAATAAAAAAAAGTAAAGAATCGGCAATAAAAGATATATAGATCCCCTATTTCTATTGAGAATGACTTTGAATTCGTTTTAAATAATTCTGGCAATATACGAAGGCTCGATATAAAGCATAATATTTTAGATTTCTGGGAAGAGAATAAATTACCTATCCACACTTGAAAAAGATTGCAATGTTGGTTTTGGCAGTAGGTTTTCAGGTTTGAAATTTATTCTTCGAAACAACAGAAGAGTAATCCTAGTGAAACCACGATAAAAGATAGAATAATAATTAGAGGCAATTTTCATATGTTAAATAAATAAATAAACATATTTTTTACATAATTATTGCAAGGCCAAGTGCAATATGTGAGCGTCAAGCGATGAGGGTACACATAATCGACATAATCAAGAACCTAGTTGGCAAATGCGTTTTTGGTAATGGATACCAATCCCTATGCTTGTGTTCTCTTCTCACCACTCGTATCGTACATGCTGGTTAATTGTTTCAAATCACATAGTGTACCAATTTTAAAAAAATATTCTAAATTTTGATAGAGTTATATGTTTTGCTTATGATGGAATTATATTTTTAGTACAAATAAGAATATACAAAAAAAATATATTCATTCGGAACTGAACCGGAAACCGTCATTTTTGGTGGAACGAAAGCCGGAACTAAACCGATATTTTTTTTAGGTGAACCGGAACGAAAAATTTAAGATTCGAAGCCCTGGTCTAAAGGCTTTATACTGCTCCACGGATTTCTGCTACAACAATTCTTTTGAAATTGACAATTTCAAAATGATAAAAAAATATGACTGTTTTATCTCTACACACAATGTTCAATATGAGAGAAAGTAATGAGAAGCAAGGAAAAAAAAGTTAAAACTTGTAAATTCAAAATATTTATTGTTCTCTCCAAAAAAACTCGAAAAACACTTTCATTTCGAGGAGGGGGGGGGGGTAAAATTAAAAATATTTCTTAATATTATTGTCAGCTTTCTTTTTCACCTTCAATAAGCAAAACTTAATAAATTATAAACATATTTTTTTACATTGCGGATATTTTAACACTATATGTGGACCTATTAGCCCTTTATGTAGTTTATAAAATTATGAAATGTTTTTATTCAAAAGAATAAACTTTGAAGAACGTTCGAGAAAATTCGAGTATTGGTCTTCATAAAAAAAAGGCGCCCAAATGATCTGTCTCTTGCTTCAGCGTTACACAATTTTCGAAATGCTTCTAATATTTGACAAAAAATTCCATCGACTGGGTTTGAAAAGGAAAATTTGGAAATCTGAATCTGAGTGAGTCATTTATGTGACACTGTAACCTCTAACAACAAATGAAATGTTCCAAGTTGTTGCTGGATCTAATTCTTCACAACGATGATGTTCATACCAATGGATGCCTTTTCACTTTTGATAAGCAATCAAAACGCATTATCATTTCTACTTTTTTTATAGAAAAAAAGGTACTTGAAGTTAGTATTCTGAGAAAATTTGAACATGATGGATATTTGAATATGTTGATCATGTATTTGACGACTTATTTTTCTTTTATGTGATTAGCCGTTGGCATTTTTTTTATGCAGAGGGTTGCGTAATTCGACTGACAAATTCAGATGGATGATAATAGGCAGCAAGGAGACGACAAATCACTAGCAAAAATGGAGTCGCAAACCACGTTTATTAGGAGTAATTCGCAAAAGCAGTTATAAAGGGTGTGATGTCGAGTGGAACAAAAAGGGGCAAGAAGAGGCAAGAAATGCCTTTATTAGACGTAAAGCATATTTACAATACAAAGAATTCGACGTCAGAAAGGCAACGGCAAATGATTGTCACAGGAATTCTTCGAAGCTGCGGTCTCAGCACAGCCAACGCTGTTGGACGAAGAATTGTCGGACGTGTTTAAGCATTGCCGATGTCGGCTGAGGCAACGACGATCCGTATCATGAGATCCTCCAATGTAACCACCGTCACAAGACACAAGATATTTCATTATTCCCCAGAAGAAGAAAACCAAGGGATTGAGGTTCGGGAAGCGTGGAAGACAAGCTCCTGATTATGTAGCATGGAGGTGATTACGCACCGCAATCGAAAAATGGGCTGGTGCACCATCGTGCATGAACGCCAAGTTCCGGTGCACCTTTCTGGGAGAACGTGCTGTAGGAAAACAAGATATTTTGCGCCATTGAGGTGTTCGGGTAGTATATGTACATTGCTTCCCCTCGTCTGGCTCATTATCCTCTCAACGACTACTATTATCGCGATTTTGACGGACTAAATGTGGTTTGCGACTCCGTGTTCTATGTTGATTTGTCAGGCCTATGCTGCTTACTCTCGCTCCTCTGAATTTTTCGGTTGGATTCGGCAACACCCTGTATTAAGGTTGCTATGGAAACGGAAAAATCCTTCGCCAGTTCCCCAAATTATTTTGACTTTCAATAGCACGCCGACAGATAGTAAAATGAAAATTTCTCGGTAAACCTTATTCTTTTTTACATCAATATGCTTTTTGAATGTTGAATGTTAACGTTAGGAAAGTGAGGTAAAGATGGTTAAAAATTAGTGTAATAAAATCTTTACTAGAAAAAAGATTTTAAACACTCATTCTATCGGTAACGTATATAAATGAGATTTTGCCAAACAAGCTTTCTTCTTTAAGTATCTTAATGTGTTATTGTAAAACGAAATATGAAATGTCATTATTCTCAAAAACAATAAATGTGTGAGTTTTGTTAACGGTTCCTGAAAAAATTAAATATATTTACAGGCAAGCTACTATTCTTGCGGTTTCCTAGTACAAGATAGTATAGCTAAGTAAAAAATATCAGAATAACTACCATAAAATATAAGAAAGTCCTATTATGCGATAAAAATAAAGCTTCGATCATAAAAAAATAGGTATCTTCAAAAGTGAATCTACTCTGCTTCTTTTGATACAGTAACATGTAAATAGCTAATGTCGTGGACAGCATTTGCCAAAAAAATCCAAAGATGTGCGAATGCATGACTTTAATTAATTATCATTTTGATAAATTCAACCTAACTCCTTTAATTCAGATACGTTTTCTAATCCTGTAAAAAAGGAATGAGTTGGCAAGGTTTGGACAGGGTTGCAAGAAACGAATGCCTAAATTAGACTTGGAAGAAAACTAAGTGCAAAAAAGCCTATCAAAGTACTTCTAAAAGAAACCCACTACTCCGATGATATTGACATCACAATAAATTAAAATGCGTGGAAGATCTGGTATCTCACATAATGATAATAATAATTAGTTCAAGCCTTCCTTTTGGCACTCATAAAAAATCCATGACAAGGGAGAGAATTAATCAAAAATAGCATTGATCAGTCCTCATTACGAAGGTTCTGATCGAGCAACAGCTGTGATCACATCGTCTGTCTTTCAAAGTCATGAAGTAATAAATGATTAAAATACATGTTTCCAAATCTTTCTATTACACGCAAGTGATGGAATAACGTGTCGAACTTTACACGGAAGCAAAAGTTGTGAAGTGCTGAAGCAAGAGGTGGCATCATCAGGATGGCTTTTTTTTATTTTATTTATTTTATTTTTCTTGATTAACACCTTTTTATAAGCTTCACTTGCATGTAACGGAATCTTTGAACTCAATTTTTACCAACTTTAAAAGGTCAGATTAATTCGAAATTATGCTCACTTGTCCAGGGCCGATGACAATACAATAATTTAATAATTTTGTTCCATTGTCCTGATCAGGATTAAAAATTTCCCAGTTTCAGATCTCCTCCCTCATCTGGCGACTAATTTCCGATCCCATTTCCAGATTTGGTGACTAATTCCAGATTCGGCGACTGAACAATACAATAAACTATAAAAGAATGTTTTTTAGTTTTTTTAAAACTATAATCTATTACTTATTTTTTTTATCAAAATCAATATCCGAATTTTCTCTAAAGTCTGACTTTCAAATATAAATTTTTGAATAAAAATTTTGGATGATTTTATAAACTAGGCTTAGATCCACTTATAATGGTGAAGCATTCGAAATGCAAATATGAGTACCTACTAAGTTTTGTTTATTGAAGGTGGAAAAAAAAAGTCGAATAATATTATGAACTACGTGTATTGTTAATTTTACTAAAATAAATGTTTTTCGAGCTTTTGGGATGAACAATCCATATTTTGAATTAACAGGTTTTAATTTTTTTTTATCGCTTATCATAACCCAATTTTACATTTACCTCCTCGGTTCCCTTGCATCAAATGTGATACAAAAGTTTCATAATTTTTTGGGAAGGCTGAACAGCAAAAACAAATTTGGGACCTGTTGCATCACATGAAATACCAAAGTGAAATACCTCATATAATTTCCTCCTTTAGTTAACACACGGCAGTACCTGTCCACGATAGCGATTTCTAGTAGAGTCTCTGAATCAAAACAAGTTTGTGTACGCCATCGAAGTAAGTATTATTTTTCTTATTTATATACACATATTAAACTATTTTTAAAATATGCTTTTTCTTTGTATGTGTACACTTTACTAGTTAAGAGCAAAAAAAGAAATTTTTAGTGTGATATTAAAGCATAATGACTTGTGAAATTTGTTTGTATCACTTGTGATACAATGGGACCCAATCCCTTATGAACATACTTTTTAAGTCATTTTTGTTTTAATCTTTAGTTATATTTTGGGGAAATTTGAAGATTGATAAAAGGATTTCTTGAGTTAAAATCTTTAGTTGAGGTGTTTGCTTTTCATTTTTACCCATTTTTTTCTAGTTTTTTATTTAATAAGTATTTTTTTAATGAAATATTTGACATCAGATGAAATTTTAGAGCTGATGAATCGCGATGATTCTGATTTGAGTTCAGTTTTAAGGAATGAGAAGTGATCGGTTTTAACAACTGTACAATGTACAAACTGCAAGGTTTTTCTATGCTTTACAACTACTAGAAATGGTTTCAAGGCATTTCACGAAATAAAAAATAATGTTATTGCAATAATACTACTAATATGTATCTAAAACGTCAATAAAACTTAATTTTCATGTTGAGTTTATGAATTGCATGTACTGTGTGATTAAAGACTAAGAGTAGTAAGTAATTTCTCCAATTTTTAAATCTTTAAGCCCTTTTTCTGCCTTAGCAAAAAATTTGAAAGAAAAAATTAACTCAATACATTTGCACACAGAAAGCAAAATATTAGAAAAGTATTAAGATTCATTTTGTTTCATTCTCTTACGGTTGCTTGACTGGTCATGGATGTGAGCTCGTGGCTTACATTTCTACAGTCATTTATTCGAAAATCTTGATATCGCTAAGGACCTTAGGTGCAGAAGGACTGATGCATTTTGAATCTGGTGACGTTCAAAGTCCTCACGTTTCGAGTGGTGTGGAAACCTGGACAATGATGTACCAGCTTAGGTATCATTTTCACCTTGTAACCCTAATTTAAAATTCCATGGTCCATCGTCTATAACCCACTGTATTCCTTCAAAATGTGACGCTAATAATAAAATAATCATTATTTTTTTTTTTGCAACATAGCTCATTTTTACTTATTGTGTAAGATAAATGGAAAAATACACTCATTCCAAAAGTTAAGTCCGGAGCGGCAAAATGTGAAAAAAGGGACAAATACTGCTTTGATTGGTATGAACTGCTGCAAGTAGCTGTATAATTATTCATGAAAACAAAACAAAGAATTACAAACAGAGATAAAAAAAAAGCATTTAGAATTTTCATAAATTATAAGATGACATATTTGCATCATTAACAAAATGACCGTTTAAATGCAAAAGAAATAACAAAAACCAACATTAATAGGGTTTGTGAGCACCCCTCACCTTCATACAAAGTGTACAGCGTGTGATCACGCTTGTTACAAAGTGATGAACCACCGCAGAGTCCAATTATTTTCATTCCTCCTTTAGGGCAGTTTCTAAATCTTTGGGAGTCGCTGCAGGTGGGAAACGTCTACATATACAGTTCTGCGAAGGACATCCCAAAAATTTTCAATCGCATTAAAGTAGGGCGAGTAAGCCATCACTCAATACCCGCAATCCCCTCACTCTCCAGAAAGGTCGACGATCGCAGATCTATGGAAACGCGCATTATCACCCATTTAAGCAAACGAAAAACAGACTGCTGAAGAGTACAGCTTCACACAGTGGGATATAGTTCTTCTCGTCACAGAACCGCGCGTAGAGAAGTGAAAGTCGGTGTGATATCACAATGAAATCCCTGTCCAGATCATAATGCTTCCACCACCGAATGCAAGATGTTCTGGGACCGATTGCGAGTGCTTTGTTCCCTCCAGACCCTTACACACTTATCGAATTTTAGGGCAAATTCTGGATACATCTGTAAACATAAAGTTGCTCCATACAGACACAATCCGATTCACATACTGGCGGCATCATTTTAATTGTTCCCCGTTGGGTTGGACAGGTAAAGAAACATTTATTTACTCGTGGTACCCGGGCGTACAAACCATTCAAGAGTAGACTTCGACGAACAGTAATGACAGATATTGTCTTACTAATAGCAGCTGCAACCATAGATGTCACACGTGTGGAGGTCGATCTTCGATCCCGCTTAACTACAACAATAATGTATCTATCACAGGACATTATTGTTGGACTACCAACTACAGGTCTTATGACAACTGTTTGACCTTTTTTGGAATTGTTTCCATAACTGTGAACCTCATAAAAATGAGCATCATCTTTGATAGACTGCCCTGCTTCAATGCGTCCAACAGCCCACCAGCGCTCAGAATTTTTCATTTGTCTTATGGAATTCATAGAAACACTTCTAGCTTGAAAAGAAATCGTACGATTGCTCTAAACACCTTTCATCAGCACTAACATGAATAACTCTTGTA